>JAJOOS010010516.1:0-58290 GCA_029582725.1 Solanum chiquidenum
TTTTTTTTTTATAAAACCATTAAAAAACCGTTAACCCAATAACAATAAACCAATAACACTTTTATCAGTTGGTTCGGTTTTTGCACACCCCTACTCATGAATGTTCTATTAATGTATTACGGAATTCAAAATAAGCATTTTTTGTCCTTATTTTTTATGCGTAGCTAAAAATTATTTAAATTAACAATTTCATCTTGTGTCCAATTATTTCATGTACTAAATTACTTCCCCTATTCCATTTTGAACTATTGCATCAAATATTTGCATACTCTTTAAAAAGTGTAGTTTAATAATTTATCATTATAACATAAAAATAGATTGTTTGAATTATCATGTAATTTTTGTGCATACTTCATAATGAAAAATAATTATAATCTAAATTACATATTTAAATGACAAAAAAAAAATTAAAATTAAATTAGAAAAATTGTTAATTCGGGATGGATGTAGTATACTTATCAATAATGTTTTAGATGTTATATTACTTAGAAAATAATTACAAATATTAGAGACATAATTAATAATCTTATATAATATAAATAATATTAAAATAACTTTAAATTACATATTTAAAGTGACCATTTCTTTTAAAAAATAAAATAGAAAAATTATTAATTTGGGCGGAAATAATAACTTGTTGATAATATATTTTTAAATGTTATGTTACATTACAAAATAATTACAAATGATAGTAACATAATAGAAAAAATATTATAATAATCAAAAAGTAAAATAGAGAGGTGAATAGTAGTTCTCCAAATTTAGAGAACTACTATTCACATCTCTATAATTGAAGAATAGAGAGTGAAATAGAGAGTGGTTGGAGAATTCATTCTCTATTTTACTCTCCAAATATAGAGAATGGAGAGTAAAATAGAGATGGGTTGAAGATGGTCTAAATAAGTGTAGGGTAGTTGCAAACTTGTAACTTAAAACTCTTGACACAATGATAAAAGTTATTCCATTTGTTCCGTTCACCTTTACTTGTTCAAATTCTTAAGTCACTGTTAAATTGTAACCAAAAGTTAAAAAGTAAAATCTTAGCTAAATGTGGTTGTATTAGGGGTGTGTATTGATTGGTTCGATTTTAAGCATTATCGATTCGATTTATCGATTTTCGGTTCCTAAATATGCTAAACCGATAACCAAACCAATAAGATATTGTTATCAATTTTAGTCTTTAACGGTTCAATTTTCGATTTAACCAATAAGAAAATGATTTCAAAAACAAATTCATGACTTGTCCAACAATTTGCCTTGTGTGTTGTGGTAAAAGTATAGCAAATACTCACAATTCACAACCCTAGTCGTTGCCTAACCTTTGCCGTCATCGTTCTTAGTTCTTTAGGTTTTTGACGTTGTCAACGTAAAGACTAAAGTAATACTAAAACCTAAAGGGTAAATGCAGAGAACATAGTTAATTAAGTAATGTTAATTGTGTAGGATCCTTATAGTTATAGTCTAATATAGCGATTATATTAATATTTTTTTGTTTGATATTTATGTATGACTAAAAATTAAAATAGTGAATTATTATATTCTTAATGAGTTATCTGTTAACCCAATAACCCAATATAAAAAATCAATACCGAACCGATAACCCAATAATTTTTTTATAAAATCATTAAATAATCGTTAACCCTATAACCCAATAACAATAAACCAATATTTTTCGATTCGATTTTTGCACACCCGTAAGTTGCATAAATCTTTTTATCTCTTTTTGGGATATTATGCTACATTACAAGAACATAGTGTGACATGTCAAACAATTGGAAATTGAAGATAGGACTTTTAATATGATAGGGAATAGGAATAAAAGAAGTGATAGAGAGACAGCTGCATGGGAATGGTGGACCTATAGCTTGACTTAGAAGAAAACAACACACAAGGCAAATGCCAAATACACAGACATCAGCCACTTCTTTTTAGTAAATCTTGAAGCAACAGTAATTCATACAAGATGCCTAATTTCCAATTCCATGTGGTTTTTGGTGTCACCAGATTCAAATAACAATAAATCATGTGGCTTCCTCCCCCCCCCCCCCCGCCACTATATCTCCTTTTTTTCTTGTCTCTATTCATCTCCAGTCCCCACACACCTAATTTAAATTTTGATGTATACATTTCCCTTCTATTAATTCAATTCCAACTCCAGTATTTCTCTAAATATGCCAGTTTCCAAGACCAACCCTTTTCAACAGCGGAGACATCCATTTCCTTCCCGTTTTGCCCGCTTTATAACCATTTCGTCCTAGTAGGTAGAAGCTTATCTATGTAATTCAAAACTGGAGTGCTAGTATTATACTAGGAGAACCCCTCTATTCACTTGTAAATTACAGCTTTAACCAGATAGAATGGCAATGAGATGTATAATATAAAAGCCATAAAGTAGTTAATATAGCATTTATACCACATGCTGCAAAAAATCCTCTCTTCACTTGTAAATTACAGCCTTTACCAGATATAGAATGGCAATGTAGTGTCTAATATAAAAGCCATTAAGTAGTGGATATAGCATATATACCACATGCTGCAAGAACTATCTAAACTTGCCATATATACCACATGCTGCAAGAACTATCTTGAATGACACAGATTTTTTTACAATAGGAGAGCCCACAGCATCTAAATATGGTTTTGAAGCTACATAGGATTCCTCTTCCTCAATTGGTTCAACTCTGGACATTGTACAACAGAGAAGAAGCTTGACCTGAGAGTTGATTAAAGTAATTATAAATCTTGAAACATGGATCGTTTCCCTTCTATCTTGAAACCAAAATAACAGTTGAAACCAAAGTCTTAAGCATAACTTAGCAAGCCTCGTTGGCCACGATTTGGAACAGGGGAACTTCAGTTTCATAGTTCAAATTGCTTACCAAGTTACAGTAAACAAAAACCATACACAAATAGAGGGAGAAACACTCAATAACTAAAGAGAAGTAGAAAAATCATTCACTTCAGGAAACAACAAGCAGTGTCACTTAAACATAACACTGTGCTCTCAACCATTTAAAGCATTAGAATGGCTGAAGTAAATGAGACTTACTGGTTAACTAGCTCTGACTACGACTCAGTAGACAGTCCTAAGTTACAAAAGCACTAGCAGTACACTACAAATCATCTAGAATACCTCATCTAACAGGGCAATCACCCAAACAACCACATTACAAACAAACGGTACAGTTTAAAGTAAATAGAGATGACACAACTCAAACCATTCCTTTGCGTACAAGACTAGAAAAACACTATACTAGTGATACAATGTTACCTGAGGCATTCCTCCATCAGTAACAATCTTAGACATCAGGGGAGCAGGATAATTAGTCAGTTAGACCATACATGGACCAGTCCAAGCCTGTTCCCAGTATAGATCTCATTGCGCTCTTCGTCATAGAAAAGGGCAGTGATGTCTTCTAGGGCTTCTGCAACAGTGCTCCTAATTCTGGAATCTTGGACCCGCTTATTTGAGTTGTAACTTCTTTTACCAGGCACACTGCCACTAGCATTACAATCATCAGTGGCCTTGCCGCTGGTTGCTTTTATTTTAGCAAGGCATTTACCAGTCAGAATATTGCTGATATTAATAGATCCCGCTGCCAAACAACAATACTCTTACTCAGATATCCATAAAATAAATATACAACAAAAAATAACCGAAGAGATAAACATCAAATCTGCAAATAATCCCACTAGTTCAGCCCTCAAGGTATTACTCCCTGGCTCTATGCATACTAAAATATGTGGAGGCAATCTGTAATACAGGACATGTGTGGCACATTAATCATATTAATCATGATATACAGCCAAATATAGAGTAGGTCCAAAAAATTTGACCTCCTTAGTAAAAATGGCAAGTTTTTTTGTTCTTCCAACAAATTTTAAAACAAATATTACTATAAGTTATTTCAAATAGTACATGCTTCCAACAGACATCTTTATTTTATAACATTTCAGTCAATTATTTCGACTCTTGTATACCATACTAAATAAACAACAACAATAATGTGTCAATTCCAAGCTAGCGAAGTCGGCTATATGAATCCTTCACTAAACATGCCAATACATTTATTCCAGTATCTACCCAACATTTGAAGGCGATGATGATAAAAACAACTTTAATTAAAACAAGAATAACGTAAACAATAATGATGATGCTAACAAGTAAAAATAACAACAACAACAGCAGTAGTGTACTACTACTAATAATAATCATTCAAAGAGTTTACTCTTAAACAGCATGGAAGTCAACCCTCACTTAAAATGGATTTACATAAGTAGTGTTGTTTTCAATCATCAAGTAAGAATTGAGGAATTCTCAAAATCCAACATACCATTTCCTTCAGATAAGGGATCATCAGAATCAGCTTTGCAGTATGAAATAATTAGGTCCTGATCACTAGTTATGTAAATGTTGTTAGTATTGCAATCAGGATGCCATAAAAGGTGATCCTCAAATGAAGTAACAAGCTCCCCGCGGAAGTTCCAAACAGCAACTGTTCTGTTTCTGAATGTCAAGAACAATTGGTTCTCATATAGAAATATGAACGCTGAGGGGGTCATGAACTCAGTCCTGCTAACTTCCGTCAACTCAGAGTTACGTACCTGCATCCAGTAGTTCATTAGATAAAATGATAAAGGAACACAATGAACTGTGGAACATAGAGCTACTCACATCCAGAATCTGAAGATTCTCGTTCTCTTGCTTGACAAGAAGCTTTTCATTAAACTGTTCAATGAAATCAACCTTCTTATTTCGGTGAAGAAGATGGTTGAAAGATTTAAGAACAGTACCGTCCTCGATGGACAGAATCTTCAGAGGCACATGGCCACTAGCTTTGGTAAATATCAACAACATGATTCCTGGGCTGCTTAAAAGAACAAGGGAGAAATCATTAAAAAATTATAAGACAAGCTATCCAGGTCTTGCCAAGCCAAATCACAGCAAGGTTATGAAAAATATATTTGTATACCACAATCGATCAGAATTTTATTCAGTGGAATGAACCCACATTACTTAATCATCCATTCTTCACTTGGTCATAACCTTTCAAACGTGAGATCTTGAAAGATTTATGTTATTCCCACAACTAAATAGAATCTTAAAAAGCACTATCACACAAACAAACAAAAGCTATTAAACATCTGGGGACACAGGAAAAAACAGACATACGGAGAATTAGAAGGGAGCAACACACAAAATTGAGGATATCATAAAAATGTTAAAAAAAATTGGTAGCGAATCAAGCAAACATGAAATTATACACAAATAATACTCCCTCCGTTTTGATCTGTTTGCTTGCTTTTGGCTTGACACGGAGTTTAAGACAATAAAGAAGACTTTTAAATCTTGTAGTCCTAAACTAAAGATACGTAGAATGCACCAAATGTCCTTTAATCTTGTGTTCTTAAACGTGCCATGTGGAAAGTTAGAAATAAAGATTTGCCAAAAAAATAGAGGAATTCTTTTTTACACGAATTTAAAGAAAAGTAAGACAAACAAATTGAAACAGAGGGAGTAGGTCTTTAGACCATTCACGAAAAAAGCTAGTTTGAATACTAGCTAAAGCATTTATATGGTAAGCTTATCAGGGATCAAGTAATAATTGCAATAGCTTATTGACCGGGAATGACACCCGAAGAAGCAAGAATATAATGTAGACAAGTGTTTTCACACAATTACTCAAGCAACAAATCAAGCCATACATGCAAAAAGTAATGAGTTTACCTTATTTTAATCTCTTGAACATTTTTGTCCGAGATTGAATATAACATTGTGTAATTCTTCAGGTCAAACACCTTGTATATGCTGATGAAAGTGAAAAGAGTTCCGTAAGTACAAAAACAACTTCACATGAATAAAAAACACCGGATCTATTTTTTTGGGGTGGGCGGGTGGGATCTCTTTGGCACTAAAAAAGGGACTTTATAACAGTACAATTACCTATCCTGGGCAGAGTAAGTAAGAACTTTCCCATTGACATCATCGAACTCCACAAAACCAGGCCATTTTAATGACTCTGACTCGAATAAAGCAAAGCCAGCATCTGGTTTACCCCTCCGAATATATCTAATTTTATCAAATATATCAGATTAGAACATGATAAAAGAGCATACGTAAGAGAGAAGCCAAGATGTAGTAGCTATCACATACTCAATTCTTGTAGTTCTGCATTTCAAGGAACTGAAATTATCTGATGCATAAACAGAAACAGTGATGAGCGAGTCATTGTTTTTATTGTAAAACAAACTTCGTATAACTTCATCTGGACTGATGTTCAGAAAGCATATTCTCTCATTTGTCTCTGCATTATTTGTAACAATATGGATCAATTTACTTGAAGTCACTGCACATGCACAGAGGTGATAGATAGATAGATAGATAGATAGATAGATAGGGGAGAGGATACAAATATACAGGAAAAATTATCAACAATTTGCTTTACCTCGACTAAATGCTGCACAGACGCCAGATTGTGCAAGGGCAAAGACAATATCACGTGCAGCAACTATCTCAATTATCTTTGATCTTTTCTTAAGAAAAGGAAGCACCATGGCACAATGTCCCTTAGGGTCATGGGTGTCATATTCTTCCTAAGATCATAAGTAAATGAAATGAAAGTGTCAGCAGAACTAAATTAGCAAGAAAGGATATGTAACAAAAATAGAATTTTCAACTAACTGGAAATTATTTTTTGATGGAATACTGAATTGCATCAAGAAAACAACAATTAGTATTTGGTAAATCATTTCAAGAAAATACATATACTTAAAAACAATGAAATTCTTCCTTCTCAAAAACCAACCCTCAAAGGCCACAATCTGTAAACCCTGTTCTTTTTTCTTAGCTTATAGTCCACGCACATTTCTAGAAACACAAACAACAGAATTTCCAATGAACTTAACCAACTCAGTAATGGAGATACTTAATTCCCAGAATCTAAAAGGTAGAATTAAAAAAGTAAATCTATATATTAGTCGAACATTAATGATGGAATAAATCACAAAAAAACATAAAAAGATATGTTATCTGAACAATGAACTTTTAACGTGCAATCAGCAAAAGACTTCTCATCATACAGCATGAATCCCATTACAAAGGGGCAGAAGACATCTATTACTTAGATATACGCTATCAGCTCTCTAGCTCTCTCGTATTACCTGCTCTAAAATGCATCACTTAAGGCAAAACAATAATAACTCTGTTTCTCGGTTACCTTTCTAAAAAAAAAAAAAAACTCTGTTTCATGCTATTACTTGGCATTTCAAACTGGATGTTCATTAGTTCAATTAAAATGTTGCACAAATTTCAAGACAAACAACTTAGCTATCAGCTTTCTTTTCTTTTCTTTTTTGCATCAAAGAGGGTTAACTCAAACACCTATATGATGCAAAAAAAAAAAAAAGTACAGAGAATACACTGGAGTAAATCAACTCAGCAACTCATGTCATGTTTGCTCAACAAAGATAAAAGAATGAGCTGGTTAAATTCCTTCACCCAGGTTAAGGATCTATTCTAGCCAGCTTCCTGCTACTGTTCGGCATGAATAGATAGGAACTGGGAGAGATTCTATTAAACTTTCAGATGACAGAGATATCACTGTTCAGAGCAATTTATCCAGGAAAAAGAAAGTTCAAAGTAAAACTTCTTAGCATTAAAAGAAAAAGACAAAAAAACTAAAAAATAATTTAATTAGAACTGTCTGAACACAGAAGAAATAATTTCAACTGTTCTGGAAACCTAATAAGAAAATTGCAATTCTTAAAACTGCATGCATATTCAAGCCAGGAAGACCCATGTTAATCCTCAATGCCCAAGACTATTTTCAGTATAAATCTTAGGATAACCATTTCTTAAACTGAATTTAGTTTTAGACCAAATTTCAATATTGTAAAGGGATAGAACCTCTTATATACAACTACAATGCATAAGAAATAACTGAACAACCCATTCACCATATAGAACTAATTATCAAATCCACTACATTAGGTGAAGTGCACTCAACTTCTGTTTGAACTATAAGTCTGTCCCAGCATAAACACCAACAAGCATTCTCCTAGACCTCCTTAAGACTGCTAAGATCTGCGACAATTCAACCACATATATCTCCAGCTTCTTACCTATAACGTAACACCCAAATAGAACACAAATTCATCGTCCACGCAGTTTTCCCCTTATAAATCCAAATAAGGTGTTTTCCCTGTTTTGGCAAAAGAGGTAAACAACTTTTAGCTCTTCTTCTATATCCAACTCTTATAAGCGATAAGATTGTCAATAAACATAGGTAAACAACTTTTAGCTCTTCTTCTATATCCAACTCTTATAAGCTATAAGATTGTCAATAAACATTCACTTCATCAATCACAGCCTTACATCAATTCTCCAATATATTTAGAAGTCCATTTGGCAAAATCCTCCATTCATCACATAAAATCACTTGTGGAGACACGGAGTTAATTTACCTATATGGGCCCCAAACAAGAAAAAAAAGAACTGCACTGTAAACCTATCTATGCACCTTTTAGTATCCCCAAATCTCTAAACCACCATAAACCCAATTTATGTTCCACTTCATTCAGCAGCGACTACGAAATCTCAAGATGTACAAAACCTAAGGAACGAATTAATTCAAAACCAAGAATTGAGAAAAGATCCATTCATACCTGCAATCGAATATTTCGAAAGCGCTCCTGAGCATCGCTCATACTGAAAGAACGGTCACGCTTTGAACAAATCTCCCTCCTCTGTAGCTTCTTGACGCTATTCACAAACCCATCAACCCCTCCACAAGAACGCTTCTTAGCCACCACCCTCCTACCACAACACGGACGAGGACTAGCAGATATTCTCCGCCCATCCATCTCAAAATCAAACACAACACTACGGAACAAATTCTACAAATCTTAACCCTAATACAACTAATTGCACATCATATACACAACATAACAGCTTCAATACACACTTTCTATAGGATTCTAATGGAAGATGTGGCTTTCAATTAAAACCCTAAATCTCAATGACCCAGATGGAAAATTTAGGGCTTTTCCAACCCCCCGCAAACAGGCCTACTCAAGAATAGTTTTTCGTATAGTTTCTTGAGTAAAACCACAACAAAAACAAAGTATAATCTTCACTGGTATTACAAAAAACAGTGTTCGGATTCGGCAGGGCGAAGGGGATAGGCCAAGAGGGGCCGGAGATGAAAGAGAGAGAAAGCAATGTGTCGGATTTCAAAAATACACCTTCAAAGGGCATTTGACGGTGCATTCATTTTTCTCTCAATCATGAGCTTCACTGTCATTGTACTCTCTTAAATAGTGTTTGGACCAAATTTAGGTGAACCCAAATTATTACTCCAAATTGAAAATATGTGCTACTCCCAAGTTAATCTAGTAACTTTTTTGAATTCAAATTACTTAGATTGGTAAGAGTTTTAGAATGGATCTACGACAATTAGAGTATTCAGAGATATGACGACTCGTATTGTACAATCATTTCAGTCTTTGTTTCTATCATGAATTAACTGTTAGATCATCAACACTTGATCTTAGTATGAAAAATATAATAGAAAAGGAATAATGAGATTTCAAATGACCTAAATTAGTGAAAAAGTTACTTTGTTTACATCGGAAAACCTAATGAATTGAAAATTTTCTATTGATTCGGTTATTTCTAGTCAAGTGGAGTTCTAGAGTGGATCTACGGTAAAGAGGTTTCTTGATGTGTGGCAGCTTGAGTGGTGCCGTCATTTTGGATTTTCAACACGTATCAATAATATCTTCAATCAACGAGTAGATCATCACTCAATCCAAATCTTAATTAAAAATAACAAAAATGAAAACGAAATAACTTTGAATTCAAAGGAGGAAAAAAATGACTTTTAGAGTAGATTTGTGGCAAAGAGAAGCCTATGTAGGATATGACGATTAATGTTGTGTCGTCATTTTGAATTCTCAAAATTTTGTGCTTGAATCAAACTAGTAGATCATAAACATATAAGCACAATTCATCCTCCAGATGGATTGAGAGATGAGTCAATCAATGTATACACTGTACCAATCTCGCACTCTCTTTGTTGTTCTTTTGCCTTTTTGAAAACTCCGAAGAGGACTTTTACAATCAATTCAGTAGATGTGAGTTGATGTCCGTTGACAAGTGCAAAACACAATATGATTAAGCGCTTCGCTAGTCAAAGATATTATAGTAAAGTATCATATCCACAAGGATTGGTTCTAGTAGAAATTCAATATAATTTCTTTCAGTATAATTCAGAAAATCAAATCTTGTGTGGTAAAACCACTATGTTGAATAATGTAAATTATTATCACTAATTATTCAACTAAATATGAAACGAATATTAAAAAATGACTATCAATTAAGGGACTTAGGGACACAAACAATACGATATCAAGGTTGCAATTCTAAGGATATTACTTAAGTTCAAGGTTCACAAATAAATATTTTTGTTTCTTACGAATACAAAAGTTGATTACTATTTCTATCAATAAGTAAAACTCTTCTTTCGAATGAATTTGACTTTCAATAGACTAGTAATGTAAACAAAGTAAACATACACAAAGATGTACTGGAATGGTTAGTTCTAGGAAATCTTCTTGTGAATACTTTCTAATTATTATCCTTTACAACAGCTCTCAAGCGCTTTTGATTACTTCATGAACTATCAATCAAGAATTGAACTGTGGGATAAAAAGATAATAATCAAGGCACTTTTCTTTCGATTAAAATGTAAAAGAATAACTAACTTTTTAATACTAATATGAATAGCAATTCACGGTTTTATGACTTCGAATAAAAGCATAACCCAAAAGTAACAACCTTACATCATATTGTCTTTTCCCTATTTAGAATTTACTCCATAGAAATAAACAAGTTCACAAAAATATGGAAAAAACTAGAAGACATTACAAACAACTCTTAATTCCAACTTCCATTTTGGATTAGAGTGATGTACCATTCTTCGTTCTTTCTTCTTCTTCTTGCTCCTTGTGATTTTTACGCTTTTCCAGACGCCCTAAACTTTGGGATTCAGTTCTCCTTATAAAGCATGGGGTCTTCCTCTTTAAAATCTCAAAAATAAAGTTAATTTAGACTTATTTCATCGAGTTCCTGCGCGGCCGCGCACTGGAGTCACTTCGCGCAACCGACCGCGCGGGGCTACCAATTGCCAACTCTCATTCTTTCTTGTCCGCTCGATTGAAACTTGACGATATACATTTGCGTGGGCCTTTTCACTCCAATAAAGCGTAATTTTCTCTATTTTTAAATTTATTTAGCTCTAATTTTGGAACTTCACCCGACATATTTAGCAAGAAATTAGTAATACCTACAAAATATTGGACCAAAATAAATCAAAATCAGTTAAAAAATATCCAATAAACTCAAGACTTTTACTCTCATCATCCGTATTAAAAAAATCATTCAGTAAATCTTACTCCCTCTGTCCCAATTTATGTGACACATTTCGCTTTTCGAGAATCAAACAGTTTAAGTTTGACTGAGAATTTACTCATGGAATCATCAATTTTTTAAAAATGAAATTTATATATTTGTAACTTACATAAAAAGTACTACAAGTCTCAATAATTGATAATTCAAAATAATTAAAAGATATATGAAAAAATTACGGTCAAAGATAGACTTGTTTGAATCTCGAAATTCGAAATGTGTCACATAAATTGGGACAGAGGGAGTATTTATTTTTTTATAAAACATATTTTTGTAACTCAAAATTTTTAAAAGCTTCAACACTAGTTTTGAGATTTGAAGAATTAATTTGAAAAATCTCCAAAACAAGTTGATCTTTTTCAAATACAAGTTAATAAAAATTAAATTATTGAAAAACATTCAAACAAACGATTGAATTAATTACCTCGAGATAAAAAAAAGTTAATAAAACAACGGAAAATGGCCTATAATACCCCTCAACTATGCGAATTGGTACAAAATTACCTTTTTTTTTACCTTTTCGGCCTAAAATGCCCTCGACATTAACCTTTTGCGTCTATTTTGCCCTCATCTTTAACGGACTAAATCATAACCTCAATTAACAAATTTATTAATGACGTGTCACTATCCTATTGGCTCCCCTAACAATTAATTAAAATAATTAAAAATACCAAACTCACCCTCCACCCAAAACTTCACCCGTAAAAATTCCCAATTTTTTTAATCCAAAAGCCCCCACTCGACCTCCATTTCTCCGGCAATGACGCCAATAAACACCACAAATCAATTCCTGCAAGTTCATATATAGCTCGCATCAAAGGCCTGCTCTTTATCAATTTATTCATTTCTTCAAACCCTAAATTTTCAGATTTCTTTCCTTTCTCTTTAAATTTTACATTTTCTAATTAAATTACTTAGTTTTTATGAACATTAGTTATTTTTTATTTGAATTTCATCCATCCAGTGCTTGGGGATGGTGATTTTCCTTTTTCTTCTGATTAATGTTGGGGTATATTATCACTTGTCAACTTGTTGGAATAGTAAATTCAAATATGGATTCAGAGATTTTTCTAGTAGTAATTAAAGAAAGGAACAAAATAGGTAGATGGGTTTGTTGGCAGTTTGAAATTGTGAATTTGATTTTATATTGGGTTCAAGTTAAAAGATTTGGAGATTTTGGGTGGAGCGGGTGGTTTTGATCCTTTTGATTGTTTTAATTAATTATTAGGGTAAGCCAATAGGATAATGATACAGCATTAATGAATTTGTTAATTGAGATTATGATTTTGTATGTTAAAGATGAGGACAAAATAGAGTCAAAAGGTTAAAGTCGAGGGTATTTTAAGCCCGAAAGGTAGAAGAAGGGTAATTTTGTATCAATTCACATAGTTGAGGGGTATTTTGCCCTTTTTCCAATAAAACAATAATACACTAAAAATATTATTTGAGTAATAATTTTTTATTTATGATGATAAGTCTCTTTTCACTTTCTTTTTGAATTTTTTTTTCCAACAACATAAGTATTCCATCTTGAAGAACAAGATTGAACACCTCAAGACGAGTTGTTCTCTCTTAGAAACTCTCAAGTTAATTTGTAATTGCTACTTACTCCACAAAGTCATATCAACAATGACATAGAACTATATGGAGTCATTGAGAATAGATCAACGCCTAAATTTATTTATAAAATAAATGAAATATTTGGTTAATCATCTATAACACATCTTGAAACTTATTAACAATTATAGTTGTTTCAAAGATCGATGTGTAACACTTGCAAAATCCTATGCTAAAGATTTGAGTTATTCGTCATAAAAGCGTATCAACATGGATCGTATGGTATCTTAATTATGCATGTGTGTTAAGGTGTATTACTATATGTAGGGAGTGTATCAGGTGTGGTTTAGAATCATAAAAAATCTCTAGCACTAAGTCGAGTTTAAAGCTTTCCTACCGATTAAGTTTTTTCATTAGATCTTACAAGAGTTAACTTCAAATGATCATATCTCTCATAATATGATAAGTTAGATGACTCATAACCTATAAAAGTAAAGGTCTATGAATCTTTTTTCCAATGCTATCAATCATTTGTTAATCTGAGTTTGGAGTAGAAAGTTATAGTTGTTTTACTGAAACATAAGCATATTAGAAAATTCGGTGATGACAACTTTCAATTCGATGAATTGCCAAATCGTTTGGCGTATCGCAAAAGTGGCCAAAAAACCTTCAGAAACTGTTAATTTTGGTGATTCAAAGATTCCCACTATGGTGATCTACCAAAATTTTTGGCGATGGAACCTCCAAATCACCGATTTGATCGACGAGATTCATGAAAAAGTCTTTTTTATTCGATTTTCCGCGTCTTCTTACGTTCCAAGAGGGATACTCTTTCCCTCTTACCCCTAGTAACTTTCTCAACTCCATCTTATAACATAATAACATCCTTATACATATATACTCTCAAAATTACTTCTCATTCTCCCATAGATCAAGAACATCAAGAAATATATTTCCTAATATTCCAAGATTTAAAGACTACAAGTTCAAGATCCTCTTCAAGAAACCTAGAATTTTCAAGATAACTCAACTCAAAGTTCAAGAACGAGCTAATGTGATTCTCTAAAGTAATAAACTAGGATTCTTTATCTGCAAGCTTTAAGTTCAGATATTCCACCAATATTTTCCCTTTCAGATACGTGAGATTTCATCAATGGGCATCCCCTCTCCCATTGAGTCCATGAGTGAACTCAATTCTTTGGTTGAATTCGTTCTTTAGGTATTAAGGTTTCTTGAAAAGTATGAGTGTGAAGCACACCATATTTATGAAAGGGAGACTACAAAGCGTTTAGGAAATTTCACTTCTTTCATTACTCTAAAATCGTGTCATAGAGTCTATCACTATAAACATCCTTCTCCTAAATCTACCCCGATGCTTTTCAGGATATGGCCCTCATAGAGCATATGTGAGAAAATATGCAGGTGAGAATGTGGAGCTTGAGATTCCTCAAGTTCCAGTCGATCCTTTGGCTGAGCAAATGACTCAGGCCAAATTCCAAGCCGTTTTAATGATTGGCTTAACCTATGACGGCCCAAACCATTAGAGAGAATATTTCTCCCGTGAACCCAAATATGGGTATGACGATGACAAAGATAATGGACTTCAGTAGGATGAATCCTCTGGATCTCCATGGTGGATGAGGATCATCAAGAGTTTATTGATGAGATGAATAAGATAGTGGGATTATGGGATTATCTACGGTGGATAAAGCAGAATTGGACGCTTACCAACTCAAATGTGTTGGTCAAGTTTGGTTCATCAACCAATGAAAGAAAGAGAGGGCGGTTGATGCAGGTCCTCTTAATTGGGACAAAATCAAAGGAGCTTTTCTTGATTGTTTCTTTCCTCTTGAGAGAAGTGAAAGTGCTTGAGTTCATTAATCTCCATCAAGGGAATATGAGTGTGAAGGAGTATGCCTTGCAGTTTACACAATTGTCTAAGTATGCTCCAACTATGGTTGTCGATTCAAGGGCAATGATGAGTAAGTTTGTGTCGGGTGTGTCCGAAATGGTGGTCAATAACTACGATTATCAAATTACTAATTTACAGGATTGATTTTATGATCATGATCTCCCAACCTCTAATCGCTTACTCCAATTGACTGTCTAACTACATCGTTGAGCGGGGATAGACATATTCAATTGGTGAGCATTTATATTTCATCTTGTTTTGTAACCAAGCTCAGTGTTCATTCAGGTGTCAATCCTGAACACGAATCTGAACAAGTGATACGCAAAATAGATCGAGCTTTTTGTATTTTTTGGTCTATCTACCTTTTTGTCTCTCGAGTCTAAGAATAGACAATATATTTATTTATATGGTGATCAAGCATGAAATACTAAAACAAGAATACAAAAGTAATTTAAGCGATAACCAATATTAATTCAAAACAATCGATGTTCACTAATTACCCGTAGCTACAACCCTAGAACAAGGGTCTTTAGTTACTAATGTCTAAGAAAAGATAAAGAAACGAACCCTAAAAAGAATTGACATTTTCCTTACAAAGCATGATTCTCCTTAATAATTATTCCTATGGACTATTTATATATGTACAAAAACCCTAAATAAAATAATTGAGTCCAAAATAAATTAGGAACCCAAAACCAAAAGATATTGAGTTCCGCGTTGTACAATGCGTTGCCCAACCGCCTCAACAATCTGTCATTGTTCTTTCATTCACTTGCTGCCACGTGGCAGCAGTAGTTTTCAATTTTAAATCTGAAATCTGTACTTTATATATTATACATTATTATATTGAATTTTGTCCATAAGATGCCCAATTGATTTCCTTCTATAATTTTCCATCTTTAATTCGATTTAGCTTCAAACTTCTTCATCTTTACACCAATTTACTCCTATAAATAAAATACACTATTAAGTACAATCCATAAAATTCATGCTAAAAAGGAACAAATACAAATAATAAATGTGAGGCAAATAATGATTAAAAATATATATATATTTGGCCTCACATTACTACTCTATGATGTTTAAAAACTTGGGTTAGTAACATAATTGTGTTTTTCCAAGTATGATGATATGTTTATGAATATGACTATTCCGTTGGGATTTAACTTAGCACCGATAGAACTTTGTGGTGGAGGCTCAAATAGGGTAGTCTCTAGTAGCAACCTCTAGTTCCAAAATACGTTCCCCCATATTATTGTCATAAATAGCCTAGCTAGTGGATACACATTTAACATATGATATGATACAAAGTTCTACCTTGGCAAATAGGCTCTCCCTTCTCGATGTGGGAGTTACATCGGATTCTATGTTATAGCTCACATTTTCTATTATTGGTAAAACTAATATCCCACAAAATGAACAAAGTTACTTTCAAAGGTTTTATGAAGCTTTCCTTATGATTTCAAGATGTATTGACCATGTTCATGAATTATGATTCTTCTTTAAAGATTTTAATATGCTTAGCTTGGTCATGCATATCATGTTTTTGTTTATGTCTCTTATGATTGTGTTTCATGTTTTATTACATATTCCTCATACTTAGTACATTCCATGTACTAATGCATACTTGTGCCTATATTGTTTAAATAATGTACGGTCCTAGGATCTTCCTCCTCCCGCTCGTGACTAGTGTATCGCTTTGTAGATTAAAGAGTTGGTGAACCCTCATGTTACGAGGACCATGTCACTTTTACTTTACTTTCTTATGTCTTTAGTTTTTGGATGTTGTACGTGGTGTACGGGTTACGTTCCAGCCACTTATTTTGAAATGTTAGAATGACTTATCAAGAGTATGATTAGACTTTCACTTTTATGTCAAAATAGGACTTTTACCTTTACTTCTTGCATTTTCTATCATGTTATGTGGGATGTATGTCAAGTGAGTTGTGTAGGGTGATTAACGTTTCAAGCACACCTTATCCAATTCTAGGTGTCAACGATCCTAAATCAGTATAAAACCTAACTAAATGAGTTGGGGTCGAATCCCAGAGGGAGCCGTACGTGTTTCAAATTCAATTGGGAAGTGCAAACGTGGTCTAATCAGCCATAGAAATAAAAGTTATCGAAAAAGACATTAATTAAATAAAAGAGGTGACACGAATGTCAGATGGAGGTTTTTGTTTGTAATTATCAACTACAAAGCAGTCACCAAAACTTTGATATAACAATAGGGAGAAGGATTCTTGGGATGTGATCGATTATAGGCAAATATAGGTATACGAGTAATTGAAACTACTAGTAAACAACTAAAAATCAGTGAGTAGGCTAGACTATAAGGGAGATAGCTTTCTCTCGAGAACCTACCTCGAATCAGGTAATTTCTTTCGAACATCAACAAGCACGATAATGAATAATAACCCACACCTTAATTCATCCACTCTTTCGAGCTAGATGGGTAGGATTGGGTTTAGGGTTTACTCTCTCGAGCTAAACCCAGCTCAACCCAATACCCACAAATCATTAATCAATAATCTTAGTTCTAAAACTTCTCTCTCGAGCAAGCCAAGAACACAAAGATAGAACTGCATTTGCAACTACAATTCATAAATTAAACCTCAATTAATGATTAAAATCACTTTAAAATAGCATTTAAACTAGTAATTAACAATACCCATAAACTAATTCAACCCATAATCACATGATCACACCCCAAGAATTGGGATTTTAGCCAAACATCATAAAATGGTAAAAACTATTACCGAATCGATTATCCATCAACTAGTCAGAGAGATTTAGTCTTTATAATACTCATTTTGTAGAATATTCGAAACCCACTTCCAAAATCTCCAAATTGAATCTCTAAGGTTCTTCAAAAACTAAGAAAAACTCAAGAGAAAACTGTTCTAAGATAATTTCGTATTGTAAAATGAATCAAGATACTAAACTAAATGTTCAAAATCTAATTTATAGTTGCCAAAATAAGCCACAAAGGGTCGTTTGGTGAAGTAAGTCGGGCTCGCCGAACCACTCGACGAGCTGCCAATCGATCTCTTCCATCGCCTTTTGCCTTGACATTCAGCATCCTCAAAGTCTGTGACTTTGGGCAATATCTTTTTTGCTTCGCGGAACTACTCGGCGATTAGCCGACTGCTCTTTTTTGTCGCCGACTTGGTTTATTCCCTCAGGGGTGGCACACTGGAACTTTAGGAGGTCAAGCTAGCCACTCGGTGATTCGTCGAGTGCTCTTGGCGATCACCAGACTTGCCTTTCTTCAATTCTTTAGTTTGATTTGTTCCTTTTTGCCTGTTAGTGTCCTTGCTTTGTTTCACAATCCATGTACCTGAAAATCAAGGATTTAACATCAGTTTATGGCACAAATTAAGCATTTGAGGACACTAAATCTATATTAAAAAAAATCCCCAAATGAGTCCAAATCTCACACTCATCAACACCCCCCAACTAAAACTTTTGCTTATCATCAAGTAAAACTCAAGTTCAGCAGTTCAAAAAGGATGTCTCAAACAGTGCTACATAAGACTCACCATGAATGCACACAACAAGACTCAACTTACTCATGCAATGACCAATTGTGCACTCAAAGATTCAAATTGTGACTCACCATTATCAAAGATGCTCAATTTTACAATACTTGCTTCAAATGCAAGTTCAAGCTCAACAAAGGTACTCAAATGCCCTCACACAAAGATGATTCCCTATTCACACAAAGTTCTTCAACAATTTATAGTTCCGAAATCACATACAACTCTGACACTCACAAAGATGAACACATGTATGACTTCATCCATAGGTTTGCCCTTTCTTTCCAATCAACATTTGTTTTAGCTCACTCAAGATCACAAAGGTCTTTTCAAGGCTTGTAACAAGGCTAAGTTTAAAGGTAAGGTCATTTAGGCTCAGTGGCTACTACCCTCATGAAATGTGGTATGAACATCACTTTCTTCCTTTTCTTCATTATTTTGATTATGCTCGTAATTCACCCCATTATTCACTTTCAAATGGATTATCGGATACCCCATTTCTTTTGCACTTTCACTACTTATTTCACAACTTTTTCATTCTTTTTCTTTTGCTTTCTTCTTTTTATTTTTCTTATAAGGATCGGTTCCATCTTTTCCAAGACCATTGCTCAAGGGGGAATTTTTCGCACTTCTTGATTTACCTTCTCTTTTCACCACACCCCCAACTTAGGCCTTGGGCCTAAGTTGGATATTCAAACAAACCACACTTCATGAGAGTTATGGGTGAATGGATAAAGATGGATCACAATTGTTCAAGTTTCTTCCAAGAAAATGATAAGGCTCAAGAGGGTTCAAGCAAGGTTCACACATCTCACAAGGTTGACCACAAAAGAGGTATATTGTCAAATTGTTTCACTCTTTAAAATTGTTGACCTAAGATCATTTCAAGTGTTTGCATCACTTAGTCAACCGGACCAACGGGACAAATTCTAGGTGTCATCACATACAATATTCAAGGTAAGCTCATCACACTAGGCATTGACACCAATATCAAACGAGACTCCACACTTTCTAGCTACTGTGCAATGTTCATCACAAGACTCTTCATTCGATAACCGGCTAGTCACAACGAGATGCAAAAAGTCCACACATTGTCTATGCAACTTCATTTGGCCTCATCGTAGCCGCAAATTCATTTCATTCAATTAAGAGCACTATTCAAGTCATCGGTATTGATCATAACCGATACTCAAATTCACACAAGAACAACCACAACCACACACAAAATAGGTGGCATAAATTTTCAAAATAGGTCAAAAACCATTTTCCATTCAAAATAAGGAGCCACAAACTCAAATATCCACAAGATAAGGTCAAAATGCAATCAAAACACAAAACCCAATATATACAAACAAAATTAAATTACAGGAGGTAGGTACGGAAATACCTCACCCCACCCACAAAAGAAAAGCAGTTGTCCTCAAATGCAACTAAAAACACAAAAATCAATAAAAACAACAAAGAAGGAGGTAAAGATGTCATCCTATCTACTCAGTCACTCCGTCTGTCGGGGCATCAATGCCCGGGGTAACACTCTGGTCTTGGGCATCAGTGCCAGGAGTAACAACAACTGTAGCTCTGCTAGATCCTACTCTAGAGGCATCTGTCAGTGCTGTCTGAATGACTGACTGTACTATCGTCTCCTCTAAATCAGGCAGGTCCCATAAATGGTCACCTCCTGAACGTCGAGCTGCTCCCCATCTGTCTCCTCCTCTGACTCAGCAACAACCACATCCTCCATAACCTTATCTCCGATAGTAGCCGGAGGCATATCAGAACTGGCTGGGACATCTGCACCTGACACATCAGGGACCTCTGTGACTCAAACAGTGATCTGTGGACTTCAGATGGTCCACATCCTTCCTTAACACAGAAACCTCAGCTTTCAAAACCATAACCTCACCTGTCCTCTCTCACAAATCTCTACTCTCGCCGTGAGAGCATCAATAGAAGTCCGGAGAGGTGTCAAAGCAACTAAAATGGTTCGCTCAATCATCCAGGGCACCTCGGCCTCTAACTGGAAAGCCTGCACATTGGCAGAATGAGCTAGGTTCCCCATCTTGAGGAACATAGCCTGAGTGATCGGCATCCTCGAGGCAGTGGTACCTGAAGTAGACGGCTGGGAGGCAGTGGTAGAACTTGGGGCCTAGGAAGGAGTGGAAGTAGATGTACCTGAAGGCCAGAGTAGGCAAAGCTGCCTCTGCAGGTATACAATCAACATCAACCTCCGGGGATGTATCCACCGGAGCTGCTTTCCTCCTATCCGCCTCATCTCGTGTGTACTCGGCCTCTATGGGCCGAATGTCGGTGGAGGATGTGGGTGTAACCTCAACATCCCTCTTCTCATCAAGAGGAACTCCAGCCCACCGACACAACTTTATAATAAGCACTGGGAATGGAATGGATGTCTGGCTTTTCTTGGCCCTCATGGTCATCTCCTTCTCTATAATCATCCCCAAGTTTAGCCTCTTCCTGGCTATAATCGATCCGAGACAGGTCGTCTTTGGGTGGCGGAGGATGGACTCACTCTGCGAGGGCATGATAGAACTATTGATGAACCCGAACAAATATCGAGCTGCTATATTTAAGTCCTTTTTCTCAATAGGGGCTCCGACCTCAATCCACCTTAGGGTGGTGTCAGAAATGAGGGGAGCTAGACAACCCTTTAGGTCATCCAGAGTCTGTGTTGTAGTCATGCTCTCGTAATCATGCTCAAACCATGTATCTCTGTCAAGTGCAACATTGATATCATCGTTATTACATCCCACTGTCCTTCCCCGTACCATTACGGACACCACCGGTCTGAAGGCACTGGCCTTCTTCTTCCCCTGGGGTACTAGATCACCATATGTTGTGTAGAACTCTCTGACCCAGGTGGTAATGTATGAGCCACGGAGCCTGGTGAATACTTCAAATCTGTAGAACCAAAGAGTGTCCCACACCAAAGGGTACTTGTCTACTACGCCATCCGTGGACAATCTTTATTTCTCCAGAATGGTCCTCAATCCCTTAACCTTTAGCCTGTTGAGTAACCAGGGAGGAGGACCCTAAACTGGTTGTGCTAGAACCACCGTCTGTGCCGGAGCTGGCACTGTATCAACATCAGGAGGGGTAGACTCTGGGATCCTAGACGGACCTTGACGAACTCTTGCATGAATCTCTGCTCGTCGGGTCTTTAGTGGCTGATCATCCTCAGGCTCGGAGAATGAGGCTTGAGAATCAAAAAATTCCCCCTCACTGCCAGAGTTGTGCTCTGGTCTCTCAGCTATGGGCATTTTACCCTTGCCCTTGCCTCCCTTTGGAGGTGCTTTCTTCCCTTTTTGTTGGAAGCAGTTGCTCCCTCATTTATCACAATTCCCCATGCTCGTTTGCGAGGCGGCATGACACTTTCATCCCAATTAGTCCTAGCCATATCTGCAAAACACATCAGAAAGAGAAAAAAAAATCAAGAAAATTTTCAGAATTCAGGTTGCAGAAAGACTCACCGAACCAATCGGTGAGTCACTTTGGCGAGCCAGATCGAGCTTGCCGAAAGGATTGGCCAGAAATTTTTTCAGAAAAATGGTAGGTCGGCGATGTTCAGGGCTTTTCGGCGAACTCAGACTAGCCCACCGAATATTACAATGTGTTTTAGGGGTTAGCGCAGAAAGGGCGATCAAAAGAACCTTTCGGCGAGTCACCGAGTGAACTCGGCGAGCTCAGGTTTCCTGCCGAAAGTTGTAGACTAAAACTAAGCCAAATTGTGAAATTAAGGGCGATCAAGGGGGACGTTAGCGAACTGCCGAACCATTCGGCGAGCTCGACCCAGCTCGTCGAATTGCCCAACGTGCCAAATTTCAACCCCGATTCCCAAAATAAAGTTCCCAGCCCCCGAAATTAAAATCAAACTCACACACTATGCAATTCATACAAGACCCATAAGACCCATGCCTCCAGGATACTAAGACTTTCCCCGATTTGGCCAAAATTGGCCATTTGATGACTTTTGCCCTTAAGAATGACGTCAACCACTCCATCATTGGGCAAATTATGTCATTTGGCTCAATTAGGGGTTATTCAGACTTCAACCAACTAGACCCAACATAAAATAACTTCAACACAATAGTTTAGAATCAATTTTAACGCATTAAACACGGGGATCCATCATTTTTAGCAATTAGGTACAAGTTTGAAACACGAAATAGGCAAACCACACATCAAATGCAATTTAAACATAGGCCCACCACACAACAACACATAATTATCAATGGCATTCGAGTTCAACTACTAATCAAAAGTTCGGGGTTCAGAAAACCAACTTGATTGCCAAATTGATAGTTTAATAAACTAGGTGACAAAGTAATCCAAATCCAAACACGAGATCACACACAAACGAAGGAAAATAGAAAAATATGGGAACGTAATGAAGATCTAGAGTGCGGGTGACACTGTACGGGGTTAGAAATGAGAAAATGCGAAAGATTTTGAAATATTAAACCCTTTGGCCTTTTAAAACCTTTTAGTTTGTTGCCTATTCAGCGATATTAGTCGACCACGCCGAACCACTCGGCAATGAGCCGAGTGGTACTTTACCTCGCTGAGTTTTACAGGACCTTCAGTTAATTTGAGGGTCCAAATAACGAACAAAATTGAGCTCGCCGACCTGTTTGGCGAGTCATCGATTCAGCAATTGGCCCACCGAGTTTTATAGACTTCCACTTCATATTTTTGTGAGTCCAACGTCGGTCCAAGTCAGTCTCGCCGACCTCTTCAGCGAGTAGCCGACTGGACTCTGCGTTCACCATACTGCACATTCTCAAACACATTCCACTTTTTAACCTCCACAATCAACACCCGTTATTCAAAATCAAACTTAAAGAATTAGAAACTTGGGTTGCCTCCCAAGAAGCGCCTTAGTTAACATCGTGGCACGACGCAAGTACCCATTCAAGCTTTATTCTTGGGGTTTGCCATAGTATCACTAGGCAACCCCCCTTGTTGTATAGGGTTCATATGAGATGAGATTTGATCCATTTGGGTCTCCATCTGCTTAATTGACACTGAGTGAGAAGTCATCGTCTGGTTGAGAGTCGAAACATCCTCTTTCATTTCTTTCAAAACTTTATCGGACCCTTCAACCTTGTTGAGATTGCGGGAAAACATATCTTCCGTAAATTTTTGGGCTTTTGACGCTCATGGGAAGGAACGTACCTATCCTTCTCCCCTTCTCTTTCCTTCCAAGTGGTGTTACGATCACGCCAATCTCTATCACGGTCTCTCTGGCCCTCATCTCTATTCCAACCTTGATTTCCATCTGGTCTTGGGTAATTAGCACGATAATCGCCTCCTTGGTTGGCTAGGAAGTTCACTTCCTCATTGTACAATACTTCAAATTGGGCTTCATCGGGGTTCACTCCACCAACACCCACAACATTTACACTCTTCGTACCAACACCCATGACATTTTTAGCCAAGATATACAATTGGGTCATCATCATTGCCATATTTTTGTCTCTCTCTTGATCCTTTTCGATCTTCTCCTTTGTCATTCTAAAGTTGAGAGGAGAGACTTGGTCCTTACGAGTATACTATGCCTTGTTGATCTTGGTCATGCAATCGAGGAGTTGGGAGGCTATTTCATTGGGTTGTTGCATTATTCCACTAGGAACAATTTGATGAGCAACTCCTTTGTTCACCGAATGAAGACTCCTATAGAAATATTGCAGCAACAAGTTGTTCGGCAATCCATGAGTTGGGCCTTGCATTACCAACTTCTTAAACCTTAGCCACGCCTTATGAATTGGCTCACCCTCCAAACGTTTGAAACTTTGGATATTGTCCCTAAGTGTCATCATCTTAGACGGAGGAAAAAATCGCACTTGGAACAGTGTGATATAATCTCTTGGCAACTCAACTAACCATTTGCTTGCCTCGCCCATTAGAGAAAATGGGAACAACCTCAACCAGACTGATTCTTTCGATATGTTCTTAAATGAGAACGATCCATAGACATCAACAAAATTTTGGAGATGCTCATAGGGATCCTCATGAGCTAGCCACCCAAACAAACCCTTCAATTGTAAGAGCTGAAGCATGGTGCTTGTGATGTGGAAAACAACATTTCCTTCAGCTGGAGGTAAATGAGTGGCCCCAATACCATTCATTTGGGTTGGGTCTTTGATGTCATTGAGGTTTTCGACATCATCTTAGTGGCCCACTTGGCTACCATTGCTACCGTTAACACTCATCTCCTCCTCACTTTTTAACATAAGCAACACAAAACCAAAACTAAAAGTAAGTAGATTCAACTATAACTAAAAAGAATACAATTCAACTTCACCAAAAGAATTTCAAACAACACCACTCCCCGGCAGCGGTGCCATTTTGATTAACGTTTCAAGCACACCTCATCCAATTATAGGTGTCAACGATCGTAAATCAGTATAGAACCCAACTAAATGAGTTGGGGTCGAATCCCACATGGAGCGGTACGTGTTTCAAATTCAATTAGGAAGTGCAAACGTGGTCTAATCAGCCATAGAAATAAAAGTTATCGAAAAAGACATTAATTAAATAAAAGGGGTGATACGAATGTCAGATGGAGTTTTTTGTTTGTAATTATCAACTACAAAGCAGTCACCGAAACTTTGAAATAACAATAGGGAGAAGGATTCTCGGGATGTGATGGATTATAGGCAAATATAAGTATATGGGTAATTGAAACTACTAGTAAACAACTAAAAATCAGTGAGTAGGCTAGAATATAAAGGAGATAGCTTTCTCTAAAAAAACTACCCCGAATCAGGTGATTTCTTTCAAACATCAACAAGCACGATAATGAAGAACAACCCACACCTTAATTCATCCACTCTTTCCAGCTAGATAGGTAGGATTGGGTTTAGGGTTCACTCTCTCGAGCTAAACCCAACTCAACCCAATACCCACAAATCATTAATCAATAATCTTAGTTCTGAAACTTCTCTCTCGAGCAACCTAAGAACACAAAGATAGAACTGCATTTGCAACTACATTTCATAAATTAAACCTCAATTAATGATTAAACTCACTCCAAAATAGCATTTAAATTAGTAATTAACAATACCCATAAACTAATTCAACCCATAATCACATGGTCACACCCTAAGAATTGGGGTTTTAGCCAAACATCATAAAAGGGTAAAAACTATTACCGAATCAATTATCCATCAACTCGGTAAGAGAGATTTAGTATTTACAATGCTCAATTTGTAAAATATTCGAAACCCCCTTCCAAAATCTCCAAATTGAATCTCTAAGGTTCTTCAAAAACTAAGAAAAACTCAAGAGAAAACTGTTCTAAGCTAATTTCGTATTGTAAAATGTATCAAGATACTAAACTAAATGTTCAAAATCTAATTTATAGTTGCCAAAAATAAGCCACAAAGGGCTGTTTGGCAAAGTAAGTCGGGTTCGCCGAGCCACTCGGCGAGCCGCCAATCGATCTCTTCCATCACCTTTTGCCTTGGCATTCAACATCCTCAAGGTTTCTAACTTTGGGCGATATCTTTTTTGCTTCGCGGAACTACTCGGCGATTCACCAACTGCTCATTTTTGTCTCCGACTTGGTTTCTTCCCTCAGGGGTGGCACATTGGAACTTTAGGCGGTCAAGCTAGCCACTCGGTGATTCGCCGAGTGCTCTTGGCGATCACCAGGCTTGCCTTTATTTTATTCTTCAGTTTGTTTTGTTCCTTTTTGCCTGTTAGTGTCCTTGCTTTGTTCCTCAATCCATGTACCTAAAAATGAAGGATTTAACATCAGTTTATGGCACAAATTAAGCATTTGAGGACACTAAATCTATATAAACAAAGCCCCAAGTGAGTCCAAATCTCAGACTCATCACAGGGCTTCTCGGGGTCTTATACGCCATGTTACGTCTAGGGTGTACTTTTGGTCGTGATACTTTGATATAAAATACTCGTTCTACTACACAATATTTATTTTGATTTTTAAGGTGTACTGTTTTGTATGTGTTTGGTCATGTTCAAATTAAAATATGCTTATCTATTATTATTTTTTATATAATTTTGTTTAATTCGTGCATATCTTTATGGATAGGTATAAGAAAGTGAAATTCAACGCTATTTTTCTTTGTTAAAGAATATCTATATTAAGTTAAAATTGAGTGGTTTAAAAAAGGAAAAATAATCAAAGGAATGAAATAAGATGAAATTGGGAAAATATTCAATTATGGTCTAAAAAGGTAAAACATATCATATGTGAGTAATTCTTTTAATATATGTATGGAAAGAAAATCAGTACATTTAACTTATTACCTTAATCATACAAACATTATTATCATTTTATTTGAAATTTTGGTCCTTTATATTTCAGTGGATATTTCTTTAGTTCCTCGCCAATTCATTTCTCACTTCTCCAAATAATTCTTCACAAAAAATACAGCCGCCACCAACAAGACAAATGATTTATCCATCCTTTTTAACGAGGCCTACAGGTTCTTGGTGCTATCGTTGCAAATTCTGCAATGAGGTGTTCACCTCTAGTCAAGGGCTTGCGGGGCACCAAACCAAACATAGATTTGAGGACACTTGGATAAAGGGTGCACACCATCACAAGTTTTTTTGTCCTTCTGCTGACCTCCCCCTTCATTGCCGTTACTTAGGCTATCTCATGTCTGACTCAGTAGTTATACGCAACCATGAACGTTTACGTCATCCCCATATGAGGAATTCAGTGGTGCAGAGTCCTCCAATAAGTCTTAGCGATCGTCGATCAATTTTTAACCCATTGCAACAATCCATGGTGTTAGAGGTGCCTCATCAACCTCAAGGTCATCCGCAACATGGTTATCACCAATCGCAACAACAACATACAATGATTCATGTGACTCAACAAGCTATCCATGGTCAGACGTCATATACCCTGAATCCACCACAACAACGGGCACACCAACTTCCTCAGTACTATATTACGCGTGGTGATAAGGAACAAATTCCTCATGTTAATGCACATGAACCTATCACTCCTACTCTTAATCAAAATAACATCCAACGTCTTAGTCAAATGGCTCAGTATGAGATCCAGCTGAATTTGAATGGTGCATTAGCTGTCAGACCGTTAGAATTAACCCATTCATCCATTGGGAGTACTAGTGAAGTTACCGCAGGCTGGATGTGTGAGAAGAAGAATGATCATCATGAGGTCGAAGAGCTTGACTTAGAACTTAGGCTTTAGGTTTTAGAGGGACCATGGGTTGAAGTTTTTTTGTTGTCGTCGTTATCTTTGTCTTATGTTTTTGGCCAATTTACTTTTGTTTAAGTTTATGTTTTTAGTCTGCTTTGTTTCTTCAATATTTGTGTCTGTTGTTCTTTTCTTTTATGTTGAATGGAATAGGTAGTGTTTATCATCTATGAAAAAGGTTGTTGGATTTTAATTTGATCTTGTTGTATACTTAAATTTTTACTTAATATTATTGATCTATTATTGCTATTATTATTTCTCATTTAATTGGGTAATAAGAGAAACGTATGATCACGTTCATTTTTTAACAATATGAATGAATTTTTAAGGCCTAACCCATCGGTGACACCCTAAAGTTGGCACAATGTTTCACTTAGATACCTCAACTGGACGATTTTCATTTTAAACACCTAACGTAGGGTCCCGATGTGTCACTTTAACACTTTTTGCACACCCTTCTGTAGATCATAGGCGCGTGCAACACAACCGTATCTACGTGGTTTAACTGATCAGTTATATGATGCCAACTCGTAAACCCTTTTACACGTCATTTTTCTTTAAATTAAAAGATGGATCTTTCAACTTCCTTGATTGATTTTTTCTCTTCTCCAATGAAAACCCTAGGTAAATCGGTCAATCCCTAAACCCACTCGACTTCACATGTATTGTTTTGTTTTTCCTTTAATTCGTTGTTAGTACTAACCATTGTTGTATTTATGTCGCCTTTTTTCAGGTTTGAGATTGAAAATCAAGTATTGACGAGGTATCGGGTTGTGCGACATTGGAGAAATTGAAGGTTCTACCTTTGTTTTCTTGTGTTTGTATGCTTATTCTTGAAGAAGGTGTATTTTGTTGTTGATTCTTGTTTCTTTATTTTCATTTTGAATTTAGGTTTTGGCCTAACTAGTGCTGATAAAGTAAGGGACTTTTTGGATATTTCAGTTTTTTGGGGGTCTTCTTTTCGGGATATGAACAACTATATTTTAACCTGTTTTCATCATAGGGGTTATGTTGTTGGAAACCCTAACCCTACTTACCAATGAGAAGTAGATGTATTTGGTGTTGGCATAGATAACGATCATTTTACTCTTGTCGAGCTCCTTTAATACACTAAAGACCTTGGGTATACAAATGTGAAGGGATTTTACTGTGAAGATAACAATGAATTAGTTCAAGTTACTTCTGATATTCAATTGTTAGAATTTGTAAAAGACTTGATAGATGTTGATTAGCTTCATGTGTATGTGGTCCAGGAAATTGATGAGTTGGAGGAATTGCCTGCTCCAACTGGTCTTTTAGCATGGTCTGATCCTGTTGATGAATCTGTGGGTATAAATATTGAGGGAACTGTGGAGAATGAGGTTAAATTTGAATGAAGATGATTCAGATATGAATGAAGTTAATACAAAACTATCGGGAGGTGATACAAATAAAAATAAAGCTGATACAGATCTGCCTAGTAGTGACACAGATGTAGATGCTATTCCAGATGAAGATGATTCAGATGTTGATGAAGAGTTGTGACCCCTTAGGGATGAAAGGAGAAAAAAGAAGAAATCCTAATCTTAGGAAGAAAAGAAATCCTAATCCTAGGAAGAAGAAAATAATACTTGAAGAAGTACCAATAGGTGAGGCTGGTGTGGACAGAGGCATTGAATATATTGGAATAAATAATAAGGATTGATATGTTGGCAAATTAGGAGGAGATGAAAAGTATATTGATAGCTCAAAATGTGATATTGATGATAGCATTGATATGCTAGATGCAAAAGCTATTAGAGGTGTTGATCTACCAGGCAGAAGAAAGAGCAAAAATGCCAGGCATGATGATGAATGTATTGTTGCTATTTTTGAACATTGAATGATTTTTGAGAATGCTAAGGAATTTAGAAAGGCTTTGACAAAATATATTGTTGAAATTTTTTATCAAATTAAGTTAAGGCCTAATGAAGCTCATAGAGTGAGAGCTAAATGTAAATTCAAAGAGAAATGCAAATGGTTGTGCTATGGTGCTATTGATAGGGATTGTGGTAAGTTCATGATTAAGAATTATCATCCTATACACAAGTGTTCTCCATTAAATAAGAACAAAATGTGTACAACTAAGTTCCTAGCAAGTAGATTCTAGGATGAAATAACTAAACAAATATCTTTGAGGATTTGGGAAATACAAGAATTGTGCAGGGAGAAATTAGGACTGTATGTGGGTAGAACAATTTGCTACAAGGCAAAGATGATGATTCTTAGAGAGACCATATTGGGTTACTGGAATATGGAATTCGCAAGGTTATGTGATTATGCTGAAGTTATAAAACAAACCAATCCTGGTAGTTCTGTTTGGGTAAGGATGGATAGATAAACTATACCAGGATAGAATTTATTTGTGCACTTCTATGTATGCTTGGAAGTATTAAACAAGGGGTGGAAGGAAGGATGTAGAAGAATAATAAGATTTGATGGATGTTTCTTAATGGGTGCTTGTAAGGGTGAACTTCTAGTAGCAGTTTGCAAGAATGGAAACAATCAGATGTTTCCTCTAGCTTGGGCAGTTGTGGACAAGGAGACTAAACATAGCTGGAGTTTCTTTATCAACTTTTTGAAAGAGGACCTGCAGTTGGGTACTGGGCAGGGTCTTACTGTAATGTTAGATATGCAAAAGGTAATTGTCTATTACTTTGATAATTGTAGATATGCAGAAATGTATTTTCTTTTTTGAATTGTATTTTATCATAGGGTCTTTATGCAACTGTTGATGAACTGCTACCAAATGTTGATGTTAGAAGGTGTGCTAGACACATCTGGTCTAATTGGAATAAAAAATGGAAGGGAGGGGAAAAAAGGAAACAATTCTGGAGATGTTCCAAGGCAACTTTTGAAGTGAAGTTCAGGGAGAAACTTCATAAAATGAGCAGACTTGGTAAGAAAATTTGTGATGATTTATTGCATTATCCACAAGTGTCATGGGTTAGAGCATTCTAAATGTGATGCAGTTGAAAATAGCATGTGTGAAACCTCTAACTCATGGATCTTATCATGTAGACACAGATCTATAATAATCATTTTGGTGGAAATTAGGAGAAAAATAATGACTAGAATTGTGGATATGGTTAAGTTTGCTGACACCTGGATATCTGATATTGCACCTATGGTTAGGCTTATAATGGAGAAGAATAAGGACAAGTCTAGGGCATGCAATGTGCTTTGGAATGGTGATATTGGGTTTGACATTGGAGAAGGGCAGTATAGGCATACAATCACTTGACTGATAGAGTTTGTAGTTCCATGTCAACATGTTATTTCTGCTTTGTGCCACATAGAACAGGAACCTGAACCACTTGTGGAGCATTGGTATAGGGAGGATACCTTCTTAAAGGCTTATATTCATTTCATTCAACCAATTTCAAATATGAAGATGTGGCCTGAAACTAATAATCCAAGGATTGAGCCTCCTGAGCCTAAACCAATGCCTGGTCTCCAAGAAATATAAGAAAGAGTAAAGATTAACCAAGAAAGAAGTATGGAAAGATGTCCAAATAAGGGATGAAAATTACTTGTTCCAAGTGTAAACAACAAGGTCACAATAAGAAATATTGCAAGGTAAAATAATTTATTATTTATTTGTGCCTTTTTTAAATTCTTGTTGAATTTAATGAACAAACTTTATGTTTGATATTTAGGTTGGTGTCCATACTTCACAACAACCAGCTAACCACAATTCATAATTTACTGGTCAAAGTTCACAAGGAAGTAGCCATCCTGAACCAAGAAGCTCCTACCAACATGGACCAACAAGATTCAGCCAACCTGCATCAACAACATCAAGCAATCATGCTTCTTCAACAACAGTTTGTGGTGATACAATTCGAGTTAAGAGGGCAAGGGAAACTGCAAAATCAAGCAAACCACCACCATTTGTGGATACAAGTATTACTGTTATAAAAGGAATAACCAGACAACTACCTCCAAGGACAAGACAAACTGTTGGACAAAAAAGAGGAAGAGTTGCAACTGGAGAAGATTTTGCAAGTGGGGGACCAAAGAGGCCAACTAATGGTGGATCAAGTAATGTTGGATTTGGCATCTACACAAGTGCAAGTGGCATCCAAATACTAAACATAAGTTTGTCACAAACTTTGTCTCTTAAATAAATGCAAGTTTATATATTAATTTTGTTTTTTTTCTTCAAAAAAAGCCTGGGACTTCAAGTCAAAGGATTCTACCAACAGGTTCAAGTTATAAGGATCCAAGGTCAATGGGTATAAACCTTGGCTTTAAGCCTAGAGGCTTGAGATGGGAAAACAAAGATGTTGTCGCCACTTCCCAATTGCAGCAAATGGCAAACAAAAAGAAGAAGTAGCACCAACTTAGAATAGGTTGATTTGGGCCTGATTTTGCTGTCTAATATTTTTGGATTATGCTAGCTTTATTTTGGTACTAGTCAACACTTTTGTGAAGGTTGTATGTAGCCTTTGATTATGCTAGCTTTATTTTGGGGACTTATTTTGGTACTGTATACACTTTTTTGAAGGTTGTAGCCTGAAATGGTATGTAGCATAATGCTAACTTTGAGCTCATTATGGAGCATGCAATATAATTGTCTACGTTTTGTGTAATTTGGGTGTTAGATTGTGATGAATATGACTACGTTTTGAGAATGTTGTGATGAATTTGCTATTTGCTTTTGGTGTTACTTTGTGAGAACGAATTTGAGACTTGTATGTAGCCAAAACAACAACTTTACAGCAACAATAACCTAGAATTTCATTTCATCCAAAATGCACATTTACATAAAAAATTTACAGCAACAACAACATCAAAAAAATACTAGTCCGAACACTAAACTAAACCTCAAGAACACTAACGGTTAGATAAATACTACTAGACCTCAAGAACACCTAACAATTAGGCTTCAATGTCCATATTCCAAAAATCACCAACCCAGTAGCAATGGCACCGACAATAAATATATTTCTTGCTCGATTTATTTTTTCTTCAAAAGCCTTGACTTTCTTCAACAAACCCCATATCACCCTGTTTGCTTGAGGAGCGTGTCGATCTTTATACCAATGAAAATAGTCACAACCACCTATTTTCTGTAAAACCAATAAAAAAGAATTAGATGCCATCAATTAATCATCTAATTCACTTAAAGAAAATTAAAAAAATTTACCTTTGAAATTCTATAAGTAAAAAATCTACGCCTTGGATTTAATTGTGTCCACGAAGTCTTTAATAGTGCTTCATTACCGCATCTACAATATCGGTCTTTATCCACAGATGCCATGGAAGAATTAACGAAGCTCGACATGAAAGAATTAAGGATGAAAAAGAGAGAAATTGGAGAAGTAGGTGTTCTTAATTAGGGTTCAATAGAACAATTAAATAAAGAAGAAATGATATTACCGTTAGCCTGCTAGTTGGACGCCACATCAGACGAAAAAATGATGTTTACGCGCCTTGGATGAGTGAAAACAACGCGAGATTCCAGTTGTGCAAAAAGTGTTAAAGTGACACACCGGGACCCTAGGTTAGGTGTTTAAAATGAAAATCGTCCAGTTGAGGTTTCTAAGTGAAACATTGTGCCAACTTTAGGGGGCCACCGATTGTTTATGCTAATTTTAATTAGATTTCATTTAGCATTATATCATTACTCGTATCAGATACTAATATCTACATAGATGGATTTAAAAAACAAAATATTTTTTAAAAAAAGATTTTTGAAATGTATTTCAATTTTTTAGAATAGGAGTAGACCTTGAATGTCTTACTTGGTTATAAAAACGAGAAGATAGTTTTATATTTCTATGTTGAGTTATCATTTCATTGCTCAATGATGTAGTTCTGGAATCGATGTGGAGAGATTGTTATAGGCTCAGAATACCATGATCATATTGTAAACATCTTAAATCAACAACTATATAAATTAATTAAGTAATGAAACCGTATAATATACATGAATGCTTAAAAGAGACGTTACCCTGAAATTTCTCTCAATTAGTGATTTTAATAAATTTCACTTGTTTTAAATTATTTAATTAATGTAAATAAAATTAATAATCATGATCTATCATTATCTACTTAAACACATGTTAATCACTAGACCTTATGGGTTTGACATCTCGATCATTTGAGTCTCTATACAACTTGCACGACCACATTTAGTTGTGTGTGCATTTAGAAGAAATAGGTTTTTGGCGACGCTATCGTGAACTTAAAAAAATAGTCTTTTACAATTTCTTTATTCATATATTAATAATTTTATCTTAGTCGTTATTTATACATGTACAATCTCTAGATGCAAATACGATGGCATGGAATGAAGAAGTAGATGACTCACATCCTAAGCTAGAAAGACTGCTTCATCGGAGAAAGAAAAAAATTGCTCTTCAATAATTTTATTTATGTCAAATCTAGCAATTACAAAAAGGGACTATTCCTTTAGAGATGGTAGAATCTCTTTTGAAAGTATGCAACGTAGCAATCCCAATTACATGTAATGTCTTTATAGCATCTGCATATCAGAGACATTAGGTAGATTTGAGTTAAAATGGACTGTGGTGCAACTATTGCACACCGATGGACACTTTATAGGTCTCGAACATAAGGATCCACAATAATATATTTAGAACTTTTAAGATTTTAGTGACATGTATATACCTGAGGGAGTCTCAACCAATCATGTGAGAAGCACTCTATTCCCATTTTCTCTATTTTAGATAGTGAAGAGGTGGTTAAAGGCTGAACCACCAAACTTTATTACCTTGTCAAATTATTTTGTGAAGAAATACCATATTTTTCATTTGGGAATATTGAAAGATTGAGAGTTGAGATATTTAGCTTTAAACAACATGGAAAATGTTCAAATATCTCTTCAAAGATTGTTTTGCATCATAATCAAACAAATGAAGTGTTGGTTCATACATTAATCGAGAGACTGGAATCAAATATGTAGATATTTCTAGATTCAATAATAAGTGGTCAAACTTTGGAAATGGCATAAGATGAGCTATACATGCATCTAAATCGAATATCTAAGGTAACCCAGACTAGAATAGCGATAGATAGATATCTATGGTAAAAAATATTGCAGGCATGTAAGAGATTGATAAGTTTACTTAATTAGGAGCACAATTATCAACCTTGAAGAACCAAATGATTACACGTTCAACAAGCTAAACTTAGCTCACTAGAAGGTTCGAGTGAATGTAATGTAACAAATTTTAGGTTGGTATGAAACATGCAAAAGAGATCATTCATCTGAGGTATTTTGGGCTTACCCCGATATTGTAAATTTTATAGATGATTTACATAGACACCACGACCTAGAAACCAAGGTCATCATGACACATATCCCAAACCCAAGATCGATGTGTAAGCAGAAGCAAATATGATCTAAACAAACATGCGCAACTTCTAGAACGAAGTCATGCCATAAAGAAAAACCGAGATACAACATTTCCAAAACCTAGTATCATAAGCATTAAAGAGTATTCTAATACAATATATGAATTACATCACACGTCTTTGAAATACACATAAAAATAAAAATAAAAGATGAAGCTCCAAAATAATAATCTACGACAGGATCTCACCATAACTTCGAAAGCAACTCGCCCAACATGATCAATCAACCATGTGGAGTACCACTCATATTAATAGCTCCAACAAAAGGTTGTAGAAGTACGGGTGTGTACGACCTACTTGTACTCAGTAGATTAGGATTACTGAGTAAAATAGAATATCAATACTTATAAAATAAACTATAAAACACTTTCACCTGCATACAAAAAGTCCCACATAGGCATCACTACCGCAATTGGTAAGACAACATACTAATTACCAAATTTATAAGTTAAAGCAAACAAACTAACAAGACAAGTCAACGCAATACAATATAGTATAATACAATACGAGGATAAAGATGATGTGGTAGAATCAAGGCTATCACACAAGTTGTCGTATACACCTCACTGAGCCTTAGCTCCCAAAACAAGGACCTATAGGAAACTCGTGGCCCATTTATCAAATATTTCATTATCTTAATATCTCATCTGCTTGTCACCTAGCTTGTGGTCAATTGTGTTGTAAGGTGTTCCATTTTCCTTCTCAAAATGGTGCTTCCCATTTCCTCAGATTTCTATGAACTAGTGATGACTTTCAAGTTTTGAGAATAATATGTAATAAACTCTTTGATACTTTCAGGTTGTAGGAAAACTCATTCCTTCTTTCTTTCATGCTATTACTTAAATCAAATTGGTAGGTGGGTGATACAAATTGGTATCTAACCTTCTTCACTTTATTTTCCAGATGGTTAGAACTAGAGCAACAACAATGTCAACACTAACACCAGCATGAGAGGATGCAAGTGAGTCAACAGTTGGGGCATTAGCCCGATGAGGAGTAGTGATGACACATTGTGGTAGAGGTCACAGGAGAAATCCCACCAAGGACGAACGTTCGGCAGCTGGGTCAGGAAGGGATATAGCAGCGACCCCTATATTGGGAAATGAGGTAACAAGAGATGGTGATAAGGTGGATGATAAACAGATTCATGAGAAAAAAGCACCAGCCCAACCTATTTTAGAGATGATCAACCATGTTCTCACCTATCTCAACGGTTTATCTGATCAAGGTCAAGCACCCAATATCTTCTATGCTAGCACCAACACCTCGGGTTCGTGGAGTACAACACGCAAGCCGTTGTGGCTCCCCGCATGGATGCATCCTTTAAAACAAGTATGTGTCTCTGATTGACTACATGACATGTAATGACTAGTGACCAACATGATTACTTTATTAAGTTATTAAATTTGAAATGGTCTTTAATGGCACTAAATCTGAAGATGCTTATGATTTCCTTGTTGATTATCATGAGTTGCTTCATAAGATGGATATAGTAGAGAAATTTGGTGTTGAGACTCTAACTTACCAATTCAAGGGAGACGCCAAAATGTGGTGGCGATCTCATGTTGAGTGCCGACCAGCTAAAGACACTACCTATGACTTGAGCAACATTTTCTAGCTTCTTCCTGGAGAAGTATATCCCCCAAACTTAGATGGACAAAATGAGAGATGAGTTCCTAAATATAGAGCGAGGGAATATGTTTGTTGCAGCATATAAGGCCAAATTTCATGGTTTATCCATGTATTCTACTCAGCTTTGCTTTAGTCCGAAAGAGTAGATTTATCGCTTTCTGAAGGGATTTAGGTCATTTTTTTCATGTGACGATGTTTGTTGCAGCCTATGAGGCCAAATTTCATGTTTTGACTCAATTTGGGTTATTATGGATCGAATGACGAAGTCAACTCATTTTCTTTCGGTGAAGACTTCATTTTCAGTCAAATATTATGTCAAAATTTCTATTCGGGAAATGGTGAGGTTGGATGGAGTGCCTTTATCCACTATTTTTTATCATGGTACACAATTTAATCTCAGTATTGGAGGTCATTTCAGAATGGACTTGGTATTCAAGTGAAACTTAGCACGACTTTTCATCCATAGACTGATGGACAAGCTGATCGTACTATTTAAACTTTGGAAGATATGTTGAGAGTTTGTATAATTAATTTAAAGGATAATTGGGATGATTATTTACCTTTGATCAAATTTGCTTATAATAATAGTTATCACTCGAGTATCCAAATGATTCCATTTAAGGCTCTCTATGGTAGGACGTGTAGGTCTCCTATTGATTGGTTTGAAGTTGGTAAGGTCACTTTGATAGGTTCGAGTTAGTGCATGAGGCTATGGAAAATGTTTTGACTCATTCAGGAAAGGTTGAAAATGGCTCAAAGTTAACAAAAGTCCTACGCCGATGTTAGAAGAAGAGAGCTTGAATTCGAAGTTGATAATTGGGTCTACTTGAAAATCTCACCCATGAAGGGTGTGATGAGTTTTGGAAAGAAATAAATCTTAGTCCCCGTTATGTGGGGTCATATCAGATTTTGAGGCATATTAGAAAAGTTTCTTATGAATTAGAGTTACCCACCGACTTAACATCGGTACATCCGATGTTCCATGTTTCTTTGTTGAAAAAGTGTGATGGTGATCTGACGTCCATTATGCCATTGAAAATTTTGAGAGTTAAGGAAAGTCTTTCATATGAAGAGGTTTCGGTTGAAATTTTGGATTGTTAATTTCGAAAGTTGAGAAATAAGAAAGTTGCGTCCATAAAAGTCCTATTGAGGAATCAACAAGTTGAGGGTGCTACTTGAGTGGCCGAATCCAATATGATGTCCAAGTATCTTCTTTTTTTTCCTCCGCTCCTATTCTAGCTAGAGGTATTTAGTTTCTCACAGTTCATTCTTCAGATTCATTCATTTTAGTCATTCTCATGTTTCTAGATGCATGTATGTTCAAGGAAACTTGATATGAGTTATGATTTAGCTCGGAGTGATTTCTCCTTATTTATGTGCATTTTGATGTATTTTACATTCATAATGGGCTGCTAATTTCTCTCTCTACTCTATTCATGCTATCTTTAGTTCCATTCGAGGATGAATGTTTCCAAGTGGGAGATATTGTAACACCTTGAAAATTGAAATATTGGATTGAAAATGAAAGATTTTAGAAAATTCTGCTAAGGTAAGTTCTACGAAAGACACCTACGAACTGTAAGAAGTTCTATGATCCATAAGAAGGCAGTCGTAGGACTTGGATTGATTTTTGGGAAATTTCAAATATTTGATGTTTAACCTAAGAATGGATAGGAAGAAATGTAGGGTGTTCTACGAAATGTACAAATGATCCTTAGAAGTGATCCAGACATAGTAAAATTTTAGACTCAAACTTGGGTTCTACGAGTGGTACCTATAGTCGTAGAAAGGACGACGACCCGTAGAAAGGTTTCATGGAAATTTGGATGGATTTTGGGCTCTAATAGTTGGTTCTACAGTTGACTAGTGATGAGTCTTAGATTTGGACTCATTTGTGGCCTTTTTAGTTCAACAAATAGCGTTCTCAATGCCTTTTTATGTTCATATCTAATGATTTATTATTGTTTTGTAGCTATGAAGACTTAAGGACAAGACAAGGTTGAAATCACACAAAATGAGGCTAAAAACATTGGAAAAGAGCAAAAAGGCGAAGTTGATGCTCGCCAACAAACACTCGGCAACTCACCTAGTGTGCCATGTTGCCGCTGAAAATTATAGTGTAATTGGGATAAATTGAAAGCCAAAAAGATGAGCTAAAATGATGATCGACAATTCACCAAACGTGAAAGGCGAGCTCCATCAGGTTCACCAACAATGTATGAACTTGAGCTAAATGTCATGAGAACTAAGGCGAGCAGATGGATACAAAGGCGATTTACCGAATGCAATCGGCGAGTTCATACAAGTTTACCGAAGTTGACAGTGAATTTAATCTGAAATGATGCAGGAAACGACGAGGAAAATATCAAGTCGGTGACTCACCGATTGAGTTAGCCAACCCTACTAACCTCACCGATCTAACCATGTGTTGGAAGTTTTTCAAATTTTGGAGAAAGTATAAATAGTTAAAAAGAGAGAGAAAGTTCATTTGGAAGCTGGGATATTTTTCAGAATAGATAACCTTCTTAGTTTTTGAATTTTGAATAATTGGGTGTGACGATTTTGAAGTATTTTGAGTTGGGCACTTGAAATTATAGTTGTAATCAACAAATCAAGATGACCGATAATGTTTCCGGTATATTTTCTTTTACTTTTATGATGATAGGCTAAAATTCCAATTTTAGGGGTGTGCAAATGGAAGAAGATATGGATTAATTTGGTGAAAGAGTGTATGTTGCCCTATTTTATGTTGTTTTTCATGAGGTTGAACTAATTGTTGTGTGTTAACTTATGAACTGAGGTTACAAACTTAATTCTAACTTAGACATTCATATTTAGCTTGAAAAATGTGATATGAAGTGAATGATTAATTCAATGCTTGTATATTGGGTTTGAAATGCTTGTTTGCTTGAAAAAAGGAATTAAGGGTTTCGATTCTAAGTGTTGGGTTTGCTTGAAAGAGAGAACCCAAGTCAAGGTTATAGATTGTTTAGTTATTTTGATATGGGAGACTTTGAAAGAAGCTTCTATGATGAGCATGTTGTGATTGAAAAATGTAATGTGTATTTCAGACTAATCCCACCTACCCAAGGGTCATCAATAGTAATGGGCAACCACATCGATCCGCTATTTGAAATCTATTTCCATTCCCGCACACTCCTAGTTTATTACTCAAATTGTGAAGCTCCCGATTTAATTGTTTTTGTTAAAATTAGTTACTAAAACAACTTATTTAATATTTGGAATTATATACCTTTGTTACCATTTGCTACAATAGATTAGAACACATCTTATCTTCTTAATTGAATTCTTACATAGACCACTTCACGTGGGATTCGATCCCGACCTAATGCGTTGAGTAATTATATTGTTAACGATCGCCTATTTGTTGAATTGTTATACGAGTAAAGTGAGTGTTATCAACCAGTACAGTTCGTAGGGAGTCCGACGAACCATAGGTTTAAACTGTATAGTCTTTTGGCATATTTTTATTAAGGGTGTTTTAGTCCTTTCCTATCCAACTATCCCCTAAATCATGTTGTTTTGGCCCTATAACTACCCCTATACCGTTTTTACTCTTAAAACTTGGCCTAATTCCTCTTATTCACTCTATTTCCCCCCCAAATCTTCAAGTCTTCTTCTCCAAATTCTCTCAATAACTCTCAAGGTGGAAGTTATAGTTTCAAGCTTCAAGGTTTCAGTCTCCTTGCATTCTTAGGGATTTGATTATCTAGAAATTCACCAATGGATCCCTTTCATCCTTTGGGTTTCAAAAGAATCTCAATCTCCTAATTGATTTCACCCAATTCTATTAGGGTTTCATATTATTCTTCATGGGTCCAATATATTATGCTTCAATGGTTTATATTCAATCTTATTATGCATGATTTGATTAAATTACATGATTTTTCAATTGATTTCATATGGACCCATGCCTATGTCTACTTTATGAACATGAATTATGCTTATGAACTGTGAATTATAATTACAAAATCTATGCATGGTTTATGAAAATAATGATTTATGAACAAAGGATGTTTTTGAGATAAGTATCCAGGAATTGTGAAAGATTTTCTCACATTGAAATCATGATTTAGATGCTTAGAAATGTAAGTGTCTATTATAAAAATTTATGAAATCATGATTTTAAAAGAAGCTACTCTATTATGATTTATGATTGGATTGGTAATCTTAATTGTGTCTTTCCAATTTTTTTGACTATGATTATGATTATGTCTTTTCCGTTGGAATTTTCTTAGCACCGAGATGGCTTTGGAATGGAGGCATTACTGTTAGTAGAGGTTTGGTCTCTAGTAGCAATTCCCTTGTCCCAAACTATGTGTCCAAGTAGGATTGCCTTAAATGACTTAGCTAGTGAATCCACCTTAGCAATATGAATGATACAAAGTTCTACCTTGGCAAGTAGACCCCCCTTGTCGGTGTGAAGGTCATGCCGAATTTCATGTTATAACTCACATGGTCTTATTGTTGGTTAACGGTAAATATTTCACAAATGAAATATGTTTTCTCCAAAGATATTATGAAAGCTTCCTTATGAATTTTAAGTATGCATCAACCTTGTTTATGATTCATGGTTTCTTTTTAAAAATTCTTAATACGTTTTAACTTGGTCATGCAAATCATGCTTAAAGTTCCTCATATTATTATGCCTATGTTTCTTTATGCATTTCCTCACACTTAGTACATTCACCAAATTAATGCATATTTCTGCCTATATTGTCTCATAATATAGGATCCGACGCTCCTGTATCCGGTCACACTTAGGTGGATTCCCCACTAGTGACTACTTGGATTGATGAGTCCTCATAATTCGAGGACAAAGTCATGGATACTGTTAGTGCTTTGATGTCTTTTCAGTTTCAGACTTGTATGCGGGGTATGAGTTACTTCCCAACCACTCTTATGGTGTTAGAAAGACTCATGCTAGACTTAGTAATTTTCCGCATATTTCTTATGTACTATGTTGGTATTTTTTATGTCATCTTATCATTTGAGACTTTTACTGATTATAACTCTTAAATTATATTTTTACTACGTCATGCTTATATCAAGTGGCTTGTTTAGGATCTCTTCGGGTCTTATTCTCCATGTCACGTCTAGGATATACTTTGGGTCGTGACATAAACACAAAAGAAAAGAGAAAATTGTTGGAGGAATTATCAAAAAAATTACGCAAAGAAAAACATGCGTATAAAATATGACTTCTCTAAGCAACGATATTTAGTAAAATTAAATTTCACAAAATATCTTTTTGTCATATTCTTCGATGCTACTTATATCCTAAAACTTATTTTGAGTGATCATCTGCTTCTTTGTAGTTTATAACACTTTGTTGTCATTTACTCATTCCTACAATAATTTCAATTTTATTTTATTTTGTCGTTGCATAAGACTCTTTGAATGAGGTTGTGTTACTCGATTGATAGGTAATTTAACCTTTAGACTTAAACTTATAGTCAAAATTGATTCAACGGGTTTATAAATCTTTTTCAAGAAACAGAGATTGCACTCGCAACTAATATAATCTCATCTTGTTCATAAACTTCAACCACTGAACCTGCACTTGTAATCGAAAATCACATTAGTGTCTTCATACTCCAGGAAATCTGCGTGATGAACCATTTAGAGATGTATAAACTTGAGAAGAAACATAAAATAAACAAATCAGCATACATAGTATACACATAGACCCTAATACTAACAAATAATAGAAAAATATACACTCATCGACAAAAAAGCAGCAAAAATTCTAAAAATCATAGAAGAATGAGCAAAATTAAGCAATGAAAATGCACAATAAAATCCCGTAAAAATCATACTATAAAGAATAAAATATAGTCAATCTATAACAACAACAAAAAAAGGCACATTAAAAATTCGAGATAAGTGTCAAAAATACACTTAACTATCTTTTTTTTCTTAGTTTCATACCTAAAATTTTGAGAGTGAGTTTCATAACTAAACTATTGAGAGTGTGAGTTTTATACCTAAACTATCACTTATTAGTTTGAGAAACCCACCTCTCACTTTTATAACTCTCATCATGGTGTGTGTAATACACTCTCTTTTATTTAAAAAAAAATTGCCGCATCACACTCCACATGGACAAAATATTTCATCTTGACAAAATTAAATGAATTATTAGTATTAGTTAAAATTAAATATTTAAAAATTATTATACCAAAAAAATGTTTTTCTTATCCCACTCCATCACTTCCTCTTACCATACACCCTCCCCCCTCCCCCCATTTTTTAAGTTTTTGTTTAAATTTCTATTATAAAAGTATTTAATTTTTTTTACTTCATCCCCCCATACTAATTTAGATATTTTTTTATTTTTTTAAAAGAAAATAATTCTACCCACTCTACCTAAACCCTCTGCTTCCAATTTTTTTCTCGTTTTGTGTCGAAAATAATTTTTACTTGCCGTCGCAAAACTTTTTTTAAAATAATTTTGTTATTTATGTTATATTCGGTACACAAGTAGAATTTTTTTTCCTAAATATATATGTACATATCTAACACAAAACTAGAAAAATATAAAAAATGTGTTTCTCAAATTAATAAATGATAATTAAAATATGAAATTCGCATTCTTAATAGTTTAGATATGAAACTTGAAAAAATGAGAGATAGTTTAAATGTGTTTTTGATACTTATTATCTCTGAAAATCCCTAAAAGTCATCCCCAAAAAAAACCAAACAATATATTAAAAAATACACCATAAAAAATGCTATAAAATACTAAAAAAATCATAGAAGACAACTATAATCCAAAGTGGTGTCATTTAGGCAGTGCAGTGGGCAGCAGGAGCTCTGAATTCCAGAAAAGCAACTGAATCGGCATAGTGATTTGCCGGCGTGTCTATCGGAGAAGGAAAAGTGAATTAAGACATGAATAAGTGTGTACTTCATCTGTTGCCTGCTTGTCTCGTCTCTCCTCAATTGCAATTACAAACCAGGAGGAAGCTATTAAACCTTCCTTCTGTCTGGGAAAAACCCATCTTCAGATCTCTACAGATTGTACCCTCTGCCTCTTCTTCTTCGTCTACTTCTTTCTCACCTGCTGGATATCCAGGTAAATAGCTCTGAATGTTGATTTTAGTTTATGTAGCTTTCAAGTCATTGAAGTCGCTCAACCCTTATATTAAGATTAAACATTCATTTTTATCCTTTTATGTTTGTACTGTGCATTTATTATATGCTTCATGTTAGATTGTTGAATAAACTTTTCTTGACTGGTGGATTTCTTCATAAGTTTATCTGTCGGGTGATTTAGCTGTAATTAACTCTGACCCTTTTATCATAAGAAGCTAAAAATATCTTGGTGTGAAAGAGAATGGCTTTTGGTGCAAATAAGGTTTAGGAAGTTGAAAAGAGAAAGCGAGAAAATTAAGTAAGAAGAAAGAGGAGGCCTGACTTGATTCCAGTAATATGGACTTAAATTCAATCATTTAGGGCAATAACACTGAAGTCATTTCAGAAGATATTACTAAAACACTTATGGATTTAGACCCTGTTGCCATCGAAGACGCAACAAACAACAAAGTCAATGAATATGAGTTAGTGCTTTTGGAGGTGCAAGGAGATAATCGACTAATTTATTCCCTAGCTCATGAAAAGGATGCAATTACAACCATATGTCCAATGAATCAAGGAAACAAAATTGCAGTTACAGAGGAAGAACCAATTCTAGGATAAGATTTTGAGCAGATTTTTACATGGGAATTATTTTATGGAAGATTTAGAAGAGCTTCAAAGAGAGCAAGCGTAATGGAGGCTTCTTTGTGGGTTCATAAAAATGTACTCTCTCTGAGGCCTAAGCAGGCAGTATGGTATCACATTCTAGGCCCGTGAACATGATGTGTTTAAACTACTCATGAAGATTGATAAGAAAAGGCAGGAATAAAGAATTCATTAGGGCATTCAGGGAAGCAGCAAACCAAGGAAGAACAATGAGTTAAACAAGCTAAAATTTGATATGAACTATGGGAAGGTGGGTACAAGAAGTAGGGGAAGAAACACTCTAACTTCTACATGAAGCTAAACGTTATCAGTTGGAATATAGGGGGATTGAACAGTAAGGAAAAAAAGAAGAACAGCTAAAATGTTAGTAAATAAATGGAAATCATTTGTTTATTACTCTCAATAAACAAAGGTGGATAAAGAGAGGTTGGATCGTTGGTGCGGTAGATTTTGGATAACAGATGGTGAGATGGGTAGAATTTGGTGCTTAGAAGCGGGTGTAGGAGGGGAGGGGGTATTCTTATGATGTGGAATAATAGAATCGGAAGGGATAGTAGTAGCTACTGAAGTCTTTAGCATCACCGTCAAATTTCAAGCTACCTCACAAATTTTTTCTTGTCATCTAACTGGTGTTTATGCACCAAGCACTAAGACTGAAAGGAAGGAGTTATGGTGGGAACTTGCTGCTGTTAAGGGATTATGTGAGCTGCCGTGGGTGCTAGTATGTGAGATTTCAACACCACCAGATTTATGTCTGAAAGGAAAAATAGTTCAAGAATCACATGTTCGATGAAAGATTTTCCAGATTGCATAAAGGAATTGGAACTGATGTATCTGCTACTCAAGGGGGGAAAATACACATGGTTCAAAGTTATTAATCAAGGCAGTGTTCAAGAATTGATAGATTTCTATTCTCTTCCGAGTGGCTGAAGAACTTAGAATGGATAAACAGGAGATTATGCTAAGAATAATATCTGATCATGCTCCATTACAACTGTTATGTCGGGAGTGGGAGAAACCTTACTTCAAATTTGAGGATCGGTGGATGGAGATGGAATGATTTTTCCACAAAGTATAGAATTGGTGGTCAAACCTTCAGGTTATAGGCAGACCAGATTTCATTTTATCAAATAAGTTACAGTTATACAAAGACATTTCCCATTTCTACCAGAACTAGTTTTCACTTTTTTTTTTTTTTTTTGATAACCGAGAAATCTGTCTGTGTCCCGCCCTTTGGACCAATCACAGCCTTCTAACCCACAAGTAATCTCGAGGGAAGTAGTATGGCTTCAAAGACCTTTTGGAGAAGAAGAAATGCTAGAAATTACTAAGCTATGTCTAAGTGATAAAGTTCCAGGTCTGGATGGGTTCTCTATGGATTTCTGTAAAAACTGCTGGTTGATTATCAAAGAGGATCACATGAAGGGTCTGGATCTCTTCCACCGCCAGGAAAAGTTTGAGAAATGCTTCAATACCACCTTTATTGCTTTAGTTCCTAAAAGAACGATGTTGTGGAATTGAGAGATCGTAGACCCATAAGCCTGATTAGTAGTTTCTGTAAGATCATTTCGAAGCTTCTGACAGAGACTCAAAAGGGTGATTAACAAGTTAGTGGATACTTCTCAATGACTTTTATTAGAAGAAGACAAATTATGGATGCATCATTTATTGCAAAATGAATATCTTGATACCAGATTGAAAGGTGATATTCCTGGTGTTTTTATGTAAGGTTGTTATTGAGAAGGCATACAATCATGTTGGGGGGGGGGATTTTTAGTTAACATTCTCAAATATATGGGATTTGGGAGAATGTGGGTTAACTGGATATCATTATGTATACTATTTGTTTGATTTTCTATCCCTGTTAATAGCACACCCGTAGTTTTTTTGCAGTTCAAAAGGATTTATGATGAGGAGTATCTTTCATCTCCTATTCATCTTAAGTCATGGAATATTTTTCCAAAATGCTCAAGACTGCTTGCATAAATGGTTGCGCACCCAAGGTTCTGGTCTAGTGGTCAATAAAGTGGTTAAGAATTATGAGGTCTCAGGTTCAATTCCCAGTGGAGACAAAAAAACACTAGGTGATTCTTCCCATTTGTCCTAGCTTTGGCAGACAGGTAAGGCTGTTGCTAGTGGGAGGTGGCAGGTATCCCGTGGAATTAGTCGAGGCGCGCGAAATCTGGCTCGGACACCACGATCATACAAAAAATGGTCGGGTAAGGGGATTCAAGGTTCACAGCAAGAACATCTTGGAAAGCCCATGCTTGCAATATGCTGCCAACACTCTTGTTTTGTGCGATGCTGAGGAAGAACAAATCAATAGCTTGAGGTTGATTTTTGGTGATTTTCCAGGGAGTTTCTGGGTACCAATAAACTGGAGAAAGAACCACTTATTTCCAGTTAATATGGTTCCAACTGCTATGAGTTTAGCTTGAGCTTTAGGTTACCAGGTAAGTAGGCTGCCTACCATTTGCTTGGGATTAGCACTGGGAGGAAGAGATTGAGCTGATAGCATATTGCAAGGGGTCTTGGAAAAATGTGAGAAAAGGCTAGCAAGTTGGAAGAAGCAATATTTTTTTATTTTGGAGGCAGAATGGTGCTGATCAATAGTGTTTTAGATTCTTTCCCAACTTATGTTATGTCTTTATTTTCCCATGCCAGTTAAGATTGAGAAGAGGATTTGCATAAGAAGAATTTATTCTGTGCAAGGAAGTAAGGAGAAGAAATCATTTAATCTGGTAAGATGGAACGCACTAATTATAAACAAGAAGTATGGAGGAATGGGGAGGTTAACAAAATAGAAGGCTTGCTAATGAAATGACTATGGAGATTAATACAGAAGTGGAAGGTCTGAGGGTTGGGTAAGCAGTAATAAATATGGAATTGAGGGACAATGGTGCACGAACTAAGTCAGAAGTAGCCATGGAGTATCCTTAAGGAAAGGTATCAGGTCTTTACAGCTTGGTTTCTTGAGCAAGACAACAACAGTGGAAAATGGAAGGAACGCCTCTTTTTGGGGCAATTGGTTTGGACATGGCCCATTGAAGGCTTATTTCCAGATTTACTTTTTTTTTTTTTTTTTTGATAACCGAGAAATCTGTCTGTCACCCGCCCTTTGGATCAATCACAACCTTATAAACTCGGTGGATAATGGGCCTGCCCCCTCTACCCTTCTCCACTTAAATACCAGGTTTCGCTTTGCATGGTGTGGAGCTTGAACCTATGACCTAAGCCACAAATCCTCCACCTCTTGCCACTCAAGCTAGGCCTTGGGGGCCAGATTTACTTACTTTGGCCACTAGCACTACATCAATATTGTCAGATTTCACTCATAATGGGGGATGGAACATAAATTTTAGAAGGAATTTCAATTACTGGGAAGTATCTAGAGCTGCTCAATTTCTTGGGCAACTGGATTCCTTTCAATAAGTCGCTGATTCAAAAGATAGTTTGAAAAGGAAGCTAAATAGCAAAGGATATTTTACTGTTAAGTCATGTTAGAGATCTCTTACAAGAATGGAATGCCAGCTTGAACCTTGATCATGGAAATCAAAAGCACCATACTAGATTTCTTGCTTTACATGGATTGTGAACAAACAAGCATGTCTCATGTATGAGAACTTTCCAAAGAGAGGAATAACAGTGTGCAGCAGATGTTTCTTTTGGTGAAAACAAGTTGAGTTTGTCAGCCATTTATTTTTGCAGTGTTCTAATCACTGTTCAGAATTGAAAGTTCTTTTTAATGCAATTGGCATGCAGTGGTTATGGCATGGGATACCACTGAACTGTTGAAGTTTTGGAACAGAAAAGGGCTGCCAAGAAAGAAGAAGAATCAGTGGAATAGGCTGCCAGAAAAGTTCTTGCTGCATCTAGTGGATGGTTTGTTGGTTTGAGTTTAAAGAAATAGAAGATACTTCAAGGACTCAGCAAACAACACTCAGAAATGCAAATCAAATTGTATGGCTTTGTTTTGTTGTTGGTGCAGAATGGAACATATAGAGGAGGCTGAATCTATTCTTGAGTTGTTAGAATCACTCCAGGCGTATCAGGGTTATACTTCTGTTGGATGTATTATTACTATTATTTTCTTTTGTACAATTACCATTGCACATTCTTAAAATATCTTATTCTTACCTTCTAAAAATAAAAAAAAGGATCTAGGTATTTTAAACAACATAGGAACATAATTTGTAATTTTGTTTGGTTAAAAATAATTTGAAAAAATTTCTAGTCAAAGAAACACTATGGTAGTTCTGAAATAGTATTAGGGACAATCCTTTTGGGGTTGACATAATATATATGAAATAAATGCTCAGTAGTGCATATAACTTTTCAGCAATTGAATGTTTGTTTACTAATTTATTCCTCTTGAGAAGCCAACCAAACAAAGAACAAGTATTAGTTAAAAGTCCAGTCAGTTATTTGAGGCTAAGCAAAGTTGAATAAGATCTAACGCCAAAGGGAACATATTTGAGCTCGATCAGGTTCTTTTGGCATTTATAAGCAGCTGAGAAAACTTGATGAAGCTTGGGATTCTTTTTTTCTTTTCATCTCCTATTTCATTTATTTTTCCAAGCTAATCCAGAAATATCACCTGGGACAAGGCCAAAGCAGAAAAGGCAGATAGCAGGGATAGATCAGGAAGAATTACAAGACCCAGCTATTCTAGCAGACCCTGATAGTTGTTTTTGTGAGTTCAAAGGAGTACAAATACACCATAAAATATATGATGCAGAATCAGTTGCTACAAACTTGTCAGAAGAAGGAACTAGTTCTCAACCTCCTCATGCTAATAAAAGAGTGAATTTTCCTATGATTTTATTACATGGCTTTGGTGCCTCTATTTTTTCATGGAATCGGGCTATGAAGCCCCTAGCACAAATCACTGGGAAAAAAGTTCTGGCCTTTGACAGACCAGCCTTTGGGTTGACGGCAAGGCTGAATCATGTCAACCATTCATCTCAGGGAAGTGAAGACACAAGACCTTTTAATCCATACTCCATGATATTCTCTGTGTTGGCCACTCTATACTTCATTGACTTCTTAGCAGCTGAGAAGGCAATTCTAGTGGGGTAAGTTCTATTCAAAGTCTACTTTGATTTTTCTTGGATGACAAAATCTGAATTTGAATATTTCCATTATGAACAGTTATGGATTTATATATTTTGACTTATCCAAGAAAAAGCTGTGGCTTTATTTAGCTTGAAATTATTGCAGTGAAATAACATTCTTATAGTTATATTTTAGTTTCACTATGCGAAGACAATGATCCTTCGCTACCCCAATTATAATAAAAGAATGTGAAATAACGGGAATGGTGAAAATAAAGTTCAACGAAAATCAGATGTGTGTTTCCAAATGAATGACTGGTCTACTCTAGGATGAACTTTTAGGCGATGAGAATTTAATGGTTGTATTCAGTCATTATATACATTACCTCTCTCTTCTATATCTAATTTCAATCTAGATATAGCTTGAAATTATTGCAGTGAAATAACATTCTTATAGTTATATTTTAGTTTCACTATGCAAAGACAATGATCCTTCGCTACCCCAATAATAAAAGAAATATGAAATAACGGGAATGGTGAAAATAAAGTTCAACGAAAATCAGATGTGCGTTTCCAAATGAATGACTGGCCTACTCGAAGATGAACTTTTAGGCGATAAGAATTTAATGGTTGTATTCATTTATTATATACATTACCTCTCTCTTCTATATCTAAAATAATCTATCAGCATTGTTACTCTTTCTGAATTGACTGATTAGATTTCTATTCCAAGTAATTTACTGCAAACAGTTGAAAGTGTCTTTATTTGGTCAAGACGAAGTAGATATGTAATTCCCAATGAGAGGATAATGTGCTTGAACTTGTCCTTTGCTTGTAGTATTTCCCTCCTTCCCTTTGCTCTTCCTATTTGATTTATCAAAGATGTCACTTTTATCGGTAACTAACGAGATATACCAGACACTCAGCTGGTTCCATTGTAGCAGTTGAAGCATATTTTGAAGCACCTGAGCAAGTTGCTGCCCTGATACTCGTTGCCCCTGCAATTGTAGCACCCCTGAATTTAGGGCATGTAACGAAGGACAATTCAAGTGGAAAAAGTAACCAGACTGAAGGCGAGGAATTGGAGGTGAACTCTAAAGGGAATTGGTTTACCACGGTTTTCAGCATTTTGTCAAAGGTATCCCAATATCTTGGACAAGCAATAATGCGTTTGGTGAAAGGGATGGGAGACATGATAAACTCTTTATATAAGAAAGCTTTATCTGCATTCTTGCGTTCTGCCATTGGTATTATGTTGGTATGTACTCTATTTTGGATCTTCTAATCTATTTATTGAACCTAATTTTCCTTTCTGAAAATTTACATCATGAAGCCTTGTGAAATTGAAATTAGGTCTATACTTTATAGTTTCCAATTTTTGAAAATTGGTTTTTGAGTGAGAAATCCTCCCGGACATTCTTGAAGAAGTTAAACAAGAAGGTGAGATGAGTTATATATGTAGTGCAAGTCCATGGAACATGTCAGCTGCTTTTGGCTTAGCAGTTCTATTACTTTTTTGATCTTTCTGATATTTATTTGAGGATAGATTTGATATATTTATGTTTCAGAAATAGATGGAAGAATTCTTATGAGTTTTTATTAGTCATTTGCAACATATGCAAAATGAGAAAAATACTTGATTACCACTCTATAAAACTTGATTAAAATGGGTACAATAATGACTATCATTTTCTTTCAGGTAAGAATAATAATTGATAAGTTCGGCTTAGCTGCTGTTAGGAATGCTTGGTATGATCCTAAACAAGTTGATGATCATGTCTTGCAAGGCTATACAAAGGTGATTCCTTGGCAGCTAGTTGTTTCCAACTAGATGATGGGTTTGGTTTTTTCGTTTGGGCTTGTATTTGATTTTTCAGGTATGCAACCTGGTTTCATTGTGCATTGTTGTCATGTTTACTCTTTTAATATCTGCAGCCTCTCAGAGTAAAAGATTGGGATAGGGCTCTGGTGGAGTATACCGTGGCTATGCTTACAGATTCTGCATCTGAATCAAAACCACCACTGTCGAAGAGACTAAGTGAAATCTCATGTCCTGGTTAGAAAATCATCTATGTGGCACCAAATTGAATTGATATTGATAACTAAAAGAAAACATTGGATTTCAAAATAATTAATAGAAAAGCAAGCAAGATCTCAAGTGAATATGAAGTACTGAAAAAACAATTATGCTATATAACCAACAACTCTTGACTACCAAATAACTTTTGATTGCACCATTCTTTTCTAGGCTACTCCCTTATACTAGAAAAGTGTGTCATATGCTTTAGTTCTGTCATGTTCCTTTTACATTCTTGGATTTGTGATAACGCTATGTTCTAAGAAACATATTATCGTAAAGTTGCATGATAAACAGTAGACTCCAGTTACACAGTGAATACACAAAGTTCCTAATACTGTTTTTTTCTCTCAGTTCTGATTATCACTGGTGACAGTGATCGGCTTGTTCCGCCATGGAATTCTGAAAGACTTTCACGGGCCATTCCTGGATGTTGTCTTGAAATAATCAAGAATTGTGGCCACTTGCCCCATGAAGAGAAGGTTGACGAATTTGTATCCATTGTTGACAGATTCCTTGAAAGAGCTTTTGGGGTGCAGAAAGAGTCTCATCTGCAACCGGCAACTTGAGATTGATACTTTTTCCAGTTCAACTTGGCCAGGATTGACATCTATTGGTGAGCATTAAGTTTGACACTTGAACTGCCTACTAAAGTTCATATATAGGAAATCATTAAGCTCTTCGTCAATTTAACTCAATTCTATAAACACCTATCAGTGCATTCCATAATATAACGTAGGTGGCTTATTGTTTTTTAAGTAAACATTGATTTTGTTGTCCCTTGAGACATGTAAATATAATACACCATGTATCTTGAGGGTTGTAAATTTTTACTTCAGCTTATTACAAAGCAGCTGAAATCTCTGTTGTTACACAAGAAGCCCGAGATTTGCAGATACAAACTGAAACATCTATGCAGATTTTTGTGATAACCTCATTGCACTCATCGTAATTCGATAGATGGTATTCCATCTTCAGACAAGGGGATCAAGGGATATGGTGAGAGAGGGATCCTGTAAACCATGAGGCAGATCAAAACCAGACATGAAATCATCTCCAAATATCATAGCACCGGCAGCTAATGCCCCTGCACCTACTCCCATTCCAAAACCAGGTCTAGCATTTCGTGCTGCTGAAGTTCCAGTTTGTGTCATGTTTAAATAACTAGGCGGCATGTTATTTGTTCTTGGGAGGAAAGTTGGAATATAACCAACATTAGCAGGTGGAGGTGGAGGTGGGGGTGGAGTACGCGACGGCTGATAGCTTGGTCCTGCTGCTTGTGTGTAGCTCGGTCCCGCCACAGGTGGATGTGAATATTGGTGATTTGTCTGTGGTTGGCTCTCCAGCATTTGAGACGGGGTTAAAGATTGTGGTTGTAGGTATGCTGATGCAGGTTTATATCCATTAGTCAAGTTGAAGCCGCTGCTGTTATCCGCAAGCTTAAATCCCACCTTTTCATCACCTAGTTTCAAACAAGATGTCGTCAAAAATGGAAAATTCTCAGTCAAGACTCGCAAGAGTATGGTTCTTCATCCAGGTATTACTATCTGAATCAATATAAACTAGCGTCTTTTCTCTAAGGATCTGTTTCATAGAAGATGAATAACTACATGTATCATGAAAGTCTAAAGGAACAAACAGCAACTTAAGTTTGTACCTGGTTGTGAACTAGAGTCTTCCCTCTCCTCCGAAACTCTGATAGAGACATCGATAAATCCCTGAGGTTTATTTGAGTTCTTTTTCCGCAATTGAAAGCTCCCAACTTCTTCAATTGGCTTCGAAACCTCAGAGTTCTTATTGTACTTGTCCAGAAATTCTTTCAAAAGCACAGTAGCTGTTCCCATGAGTTTTTCTCTAAGAAAAATGGGTTCTCTACTGTAAACTTCAACATTTAGGGCCAAATCCTGGAGAGAAGTGTCAACCAACATTGAGAATTTGGTTTTCCAAACAGGATTTGCATTGCCTGAAGAATCAATCTTGGAACAGTACTTGTTGTTTGGATCAATCCATCCAACAGCATACCATTGAAGCTTCCACAAAGCCGATGTTCGCCGGAGTCCCCTGGCGGAAATCAGGCAGATTTCAATCCATATTTTACCCATCTTGGAGGAAAAGATAGATTTCAGCTTGATTGATACAAATGGTGATAGAATTTGTGCCCTCAAAGGTTCTTTTCTTGATAAAAGTGATAACGGAAAGGTATAAAGCTGTTTTGCATCATATTAAGACTAGTACCTTACTTTTATGCAAAGGAAATTACTTTATACTATTATCAAAGTTCTGTTGAGAGATATCTAGGTACTTTTCCCCCCATATTATGACTCACAAGTCAATCAGAGGGGGACAGGAATCAGAACACTAGTCAAAAGTTTGCAACAAGACATTGTTGAAAAATGAACTCAACGGTTCACGAGAAAGCAATTTAGGGAAACTATACAAATTTGACCCATTAGATAAAGTATTTTCTCAAATTGGACTCAACTCAATATATTTATCTTGATTGGGCCCACGGCACAAACTATTTACCTCTGATGATAACTATATAATCTGATGGTATGAAGTAGTAATTGAGAAGATTTTTCGCTTAAATATTTTTTGTTCCTCCTTGATGCATCAGAGTATATATATACTTTACTGGTATCAAGGAGTAATTGAGTAGTGTTTTTACTGAAACACTGTTTCTTTTGATACCATCAATGTATATATATACTTTGATTGTATCAAACAGTAAACGTGTATTAGTAGTTAAAAATAAGGATATGAAAGTAAGCGGTAGTCACTTGTAAATAGTTTTCCTTTTTGGTACACGAATTATTTTTCCAGTAATTTATCCACCAATTTTACGCCTCTACTGCAATTATAATATTGCTCCCTAAAGAAATTTTAATGTAAAACATATATCTAAAAGGTGTGAAATATAACTGACTAGCTGTGTATATACTTTGGTATATATCAAAATCAAAATTTCTGGCATTACAGTTCTAGTATTACGGTATGTAGTATATAGTATTTAGTATATATATATATATTACCTTATTATTAGAGAAATGTTTGGAACAAAGTAGCTCGCCTAAATGGAGATGAACGATATATATATATATATATATATTTATTTATTTTTATTTTTTTTGTTTTTTTTGTTTTTTGTATTTATACTATATTACCCCTTTCATATCTCTCTCTTAAGCTGTGATTCTTGATAACTTCTTCTTTAACCCCACCCCGGAGATGGCCTTAGAGATGTCCTTTTAATTTCAGCGGACTTTTTTAATGCCTTGAAACATCCTAGGAATTTACAGGTTAATCCATCGTTGTTATTAAGAGGTTAAGAGCTTCACCATCTACTAAGGGTAATTCATAACACATAATAACATATTATAATACAAACATAATTTATATAGAATATTATTTTGTAGGGAAAAATACAGGAAAACATAGGAGACTTACATGATTTGGACAGAGAGAGGTTTCCCTTTCGGGAACCCCGATTGACCCTTACACTAAAATGCAAACGTTTTATACAAACTTAATATTACAAGAGAGCTTTTTAGAGGTTTTGATTGTGAGGAGTGAAAAGGATTTTTCGAAACATTGGCAAGGGGAATATGTTGTGCGTGTGTTTCCGTAGTTTTTTCTTGTCCATCCTTCTTGAGGAGAGCTCCTCTCTTTATATAGAGGTCCTGAGATGTAGAGTAAAAAAGTAATGGCCCAAAATTGGCCAACACTCTAAAGATAAGAAAATAAAAAGTAATGGCCATGAAATGGTCGACACTCTAAAGATAAGATCGAATAATACATGTCGGGTACACATTTGGGCCCCATCGTCACATGCATTATTGTCACTTATTTGACGTGTGCTTATCAGTTTTTTCCTTTTTAAAGGATAGTGATAAAGTAAGCACTCACACGACAATGACCATGAAATGGCCGACACTCTAAAGATAAGATCGAATAATACATGTCGGGTACACATTTGGGCCCCATCGTCACATGCATTATTGTCACTTATTTGACGCGTGCTTATCAATTTTTTCCTTTTTAAAGGATAGTGATAAAGTAAGCACTCACACGACAAATGTGGGCATACCCACATGACATACTTTTATTCCTACTTTATGTTATTGTCGTTGTCTCGTTTTGTCTTCTTGCTTTCTTCTTTAGGTATCAAGGTTGTGCAAAACTATAGAATCAAAACTCATTCCAGAATCATCATCTTCATTCGGATCTTGAGCGTCCTGGTAGTGTAAATGTTCTCTATAGTCTTCTTCTCTGGAACTTGAGGATCTTCTTAGATTATTGGTTTGACTGTCTCTTATTGAGTTTGTATTTATTAGTTCCATATCTGGTACCAATCTATCTGCACTTGGATCTAGATTTTCTGTAGAAATTACATGCTTATACTGTCCCTGTTGAAAGAACTTTTCTAGAGTTTTTTTTATTATGCCCTCTATTTTATCATTTTTCTTCTTCTTGTGAAGCATAGTTTTCTTTTTTAGTGTATCTGCTTGAGTAAATGATCTAGGTAATCTTCGTCTTGATGAAGAACTTTCATCTTCACTTTTTGGCGAAGTGACAGCCATAAACGGATTTGAGGTGTCTTTACCGGCTACCGTTTGAACCAGACTAGTCGTAGCTTTGTCATCCGATACGGTGGACTTTATTGCATTCATTGGGGAATGCACACCCTTCTCATCCATTTTATCGAGAGATGAAAAACTCGGTTCTGAAGTCTGTGTTCTAGTGTGAGCCTTTTGAGAGGAATCCTTACCTTTGAGTAATTTTATTTGCTCTATCAATTTGGCATTTTCTTGAAGTAAGGCTTCGATTTTTCCATTTAATCTTTTAAAGGCATCGGTCATCAAGGAACAGTGGTCACAAAAGATTATTTTATCGGTGTCTTTTTGGATGTTATATTGCGGTGTCTTTTGTGGATTTTGTCTGAGGGCTGGGGAAATATAGTAGTTTGGACCGAGTATCCCTCTTGCATAGTCTAGAGCTTCAGTAAAATCGTTAAAACCTTTAAAAAGAGGACCTTTAAAAAGAGGACTTTTAAGCCCATTACTTTTCAAACGTGGCTCAAAGTTATTCTTTCTAAGCGCGAATTCAGTTGATTAACTGTGCCACCTTCCTTCTACTAGTTGATTTAACCGCATCAACCGCAAAGAAAGTGACGACCTATTCTCTAGCAGCAGCTGGGGCAAGCCTAAACATCTACACCTTCCATGGAAATTTTGGAAGAATTTCATTTCCTTAAGGAATGAGTCCCAAGAGCGGCTACGACTACGAGAGCAGTTACCCTTCTAACCTTAACACCGGTTACGTCCTTCTTCTGTCATCGGGGATGGGAACCTTGGTAGGAATGTTGGAGGGTTCTCGGCAGGTAGGTTTGATGCTAGCCTTGTTGCCTTGGCATTGGCTGATTCAAGCCATCCTCGCAAATGCGCCATCTTTCTTAAGTGACTTTTATAGATCTCTTTTTCTTAAATACGATAATTGGGTTTTTGAGACCACTGCGATAAATGAGCTTTTGAGACTCCGTTTTGTTAACAACATGTACCCTTCAATCAGAAAACGACCCCCTGAAAAGCAGGATTTATTAAAAAAAGCAAGGAAAGGCAACTTTTTTGGTATCAGAGCGAGAAGTTTTTGGAAAGTTACCATTGAATGTGAAGACCTTTGCGCAATACTCAAATACATTTATAGTAATATACGATGATAGATGGTCTGATTTGAAGAAATTCATTATAGGATTAACAGAAGTAGATATGACAAATAATGGAGGAATATTTTATATTAACCCAGATTTTATGATTAATTTAACAGAATTCGGAAATCATATAAAAATAGGAATATAGACTAAAGGATATGAATAAATGAATAGTAAAAATAATTTACTCATGTGTGTAGGTTTCATTGAAAAAATTGCATCAAGTAGTAATACAAGGTTTAAACTAAAAGTAGAAGATGTAGTAGAAGTAATGGGAAATAAAGGCATAAAGTTAATAAAGCCAATAAAAATAAATCCAGAAGAATATGTAGGATTAGAATGGAACCTAGAACAATTTAATAAAAAGAAAGTACTCACACCAGACTCTCACCTAATGTACACTAATACAAAAGGAGAAACATCTATAAGATTCACAAACTATAATTACTTTAACCAAACAGACTTAGAAGACGAACTAGAAGTAGAAGAAGAAAAGGAGTGTATGAACGTAGAAATAATACAAGAAGGATATGAAGTAGATGAAGCTTTACAAGAAGCAGAAAGGAGATATAAAGATAACGAAAATATAACTTTTAAATGTAAAGGGTGTCAGAAAGGAAATATGGGTATAACAGAAGTAGAAAGACATTTTAAAACATGCAACTTTCGAACAAATAATTTAGGATATAGAAAAGACTATAAGAACCAAGAAAAATTAGCAAGCCTAGATGAAATAATAGATAATATATATGTTAGCGAAGATGAAACAGAAAGAAATTCTATAATAAGTCAAAAAGAATTTATGGAACCAACCAGTTCAAGTGCTAGTCCATTCCAAAGAACTGCCCAACCGCATACAATAGACACAAGTACATGAAATGTACCAAGAAGAAGGGTATTTAGGGTAAACCCTGATACTGTAACAGAAAACGTAAGACCAATGGGTAGGAGAATGCC
>JAJOOS010010517.1:0-44135 GCA_029582725.1 Solanum chiquidenum
GGCGAAACCCTAGTCAAATTACGGCAAAACCTTAAACGAAAAATAGGGCAAAATATAAATGAAAAAGTAAAGGAAACAAACAATAACACATCATAAGAGTGGATAATCACTTACTTGGTAACAATTTCAGACAAGATCGAAAGAAAATCGATCAATCGACCAAACGCTTCACGAAATCGAGCAAAGCCTTCACGTCTAAGAACTGCAACTGACCCAAATTCAGAAAGACTTCTGTGAAATCTACTCTTTACTATGTCGATTACACTTCTTAGAGAGCCAAAAGTTTTGAAATCTGTCGTCGTCCGCTATTACACTTCTTACCAAAAGTTAGAACTTAGTGAGAGGTTTAGAACTTAGTGAGAGGTTTAGAGATTAGTTCGGAAGTTTTAATCTAGGTGACAAACCTGACATTTAATTATCTAGGTGGCTAAAATTTATTCAGGTGGCTAATATTTATCTAGGTGTCATGCGCGTGTAGACACGATTGGAGTGATCAGACAATAAAGGTGTAGGCGACGGAGGAATAAACAAGTTCGGGGGTAATTAAAACGGAATTTAACTTAGGTGTACACCGTATAAAAAGCTTCAAGTTTAGGGGGGTAATGAGTACTTTAGCCTATTTAAAAATCATTTGAATTTATTCCCAAACACTAAGAGTTTTTTTTTTTCATTTTCTCAAAAAAAACTCTCAACAATAACACAAAACTTTAACTCAACTTCATTTTATTCATCTTTTTAAAAATCAAGTTGATCAATTATTGTTTTAATCTATCCCCAAACATAAGCCAATAAATTAAAAGGATTTTCCTTTTTTTTTTTTAAAAACCCTTTAAACTTTTGTGTGAACATATTCTGGTGAAAAATACGGACTCATAAATATTTATATGTTACACTTCTTTAAGAATATACCTACAATTGTACTACTACTTCACAAATCACAACATATATTATAAAAACTTTCATCTAACAAGATATGTGACTAGTCATTCTAAATATTTAAACAAAATGAAAGTTAATTTGTACATTTTATGAAGTACATGTACTATTCAAAAGAAGAATTAATTCACTCTGAAACTCCATTAACTTGTGTGTCTATATAGGCTCATTCATATATTTTAAATATGGTTAATTGTGGGTTCAATGAAATTGATTTCCGCCTCTAACTTTATTTTAATTAATTAATTTTGGTAGTTATAATTAAAAGAGTTACGTTTTTAAGCTAGGTGTCAACATATAGGGTAAGAAATTAATTTAATGTGACCATATTATATTTACATATTGCATGGGGTAGAGGTGGAATAATTTTTTTAAATTTATATGAGTTTTAAATCTTAATTATTTTTTAACTTGCTGGATTCTATATAAATTATTAATGCATGTTGGATGAATTTTTTTGATATAAATATAAAGTTATAATCAAAATTATTGAATTCTACACTCGTATTCTGAAGGCTAGCTTTACTCTTGACAACATATTAATTTTCATATTTGTAAAACTATGAATCTCATAAGCCTGTGCTAGCATAGATACGATATATATAACTATTTTTATTTTAATTTATGTGACATAAATAAAATTTGAAGAATTAATTTTCTTAAATATATTTTAAAAATATTTAATTTGTTAATTATTGTAATTTATAATATTTTTTACGTAATTTTTAAATAAATAACAAACTAAAAAAAATAATCAAAAATTTCCTTAACTAAAAGCAGACATGTCAACACCAATAAAATTATAATTAAAATGAGTACACTCATTCATCACCTAAAAACTATAATATATAGGTGAACGTAGACTTATTTTATAGGGAAGGAATTTAAAAAAATAAATTAATTGGTAGGTGACTAATGATTTCATCATCACACGAGTCTCATATCATATTTTTTTCTTTCAATTCATATCATTACTTCGACAAGGCTAGGGAGGATGCATTGGATACAACATCAATAAAGCCAACTTCTTTTTAGGCTTTTTATTTTTAACGGAAAAGGGTTAAAATTGCCCCTAAACTATGTAAAATAGATCACTTATACCCTTCGTTATATTTTGGGATAAAAAATGCCCATGTTGTTATCCTAAGAGACCACAAATACCCTCAAGAGTTAACACCCCAAATTTTTATTGACGTGGCAAGCCATGTGGGACTAATCCTTCCACCTAAGCATTGCCAACTAGGATTCACTACAAAAGAACTAAACCTTTAGCGGCGACAACAGTCGCCACAAAATCCCAAAAATCGTCACTAAAAGTTTTTAACATTAAATTCTAATTTTGTGTTTTTTTCTTCATTGTTTTTAAAAAACCAAAAATGATATCGATTAAGTAGGAGTTTTAAGACACTATACGTTTTATCTTTATGTCATATGTAAATGTATAAAATGTACAATGATGCATTATATAGTAGGAGATTTGAATCAAGAAGTAATTTTGATGATTTTTCGTAACAATATTGGATGTTTTTAATATTGATATTGCAAGTTATTTATTTTAGAAAATTAGGTTGCAATCGAAAATTAATTATCATATTTTTTTGTTGAAAAAATAGGTTTTACTAGCGAATGGTTGTTGGAGCCTTAGTCACCACTAAAAATCACTCATAACCTTTAGTGACAATATTTTGAGATTTTGTGGCGACTTTGTCGCCACTAAAGGTCAAGTTCTTTTGTAGTGAATCTTAGTTGGCAATGCTTAGGTGGAGGAATTAGTCCCATGTGGCTTGCCACATCACTAATAATTTGGGGTGTTAACTCTTGAGGGTATTTGTGGTCTTCTAGGATAACGGCGGGGGTATTTTTGATCCCAAAATGTAATGGAGGATATAAGTGGTCTATTTCACATAGTTTAGGAGCAATTTTGATCCTTTTCCGTATTTTTAATTCGATATCTATATTAGAGTCCAATTAAGGAGAATGTTTCCTATCAAGATTTTTTTCATATTTATACTCAAATTCGAAATATTAAGAAAAGAGGAGCCCATTCATTGCATCACAGTCGTTAATGATAAGCCAACCAACAACTGTTTTCGTTTTTTAATTGTCCAAGCTGAAGATTTATGCTTTCTCAATTCATTTTTATTTATTCATTTTGAAATATATATGATTCTTAAAAAAAAAAATTGTCACAAAGATATAATTATAATATTTATATTATAAATATTTAATATTATATCTTAAAAATAATTTAATGAATATATAATTATAAATAAAAAACTTAACATACTAAAATGACAAATAAAAATAAACAAGGAAGTAACTCCAACCTCACTCAAATGTACCGAGGATACTCTTGGGATTTCCCCAAGAAGAGGTAAGCTATAAAAGGTTAAAACAATGTTTAATTATTACTTCCTCTTTCTCAAAGTTAATAGTTATCGTCCTTATTAAAAATATTTAAATTAAAATATTAAATTTATTTAAAATTATTTCTGTTTTAAATAATATGAACAGTAAAATAAGTCATAATATGTGTTTTTCCTTATTTTAGTACTTCAAAATATTTTATGAAAAGATTAATTAAACACAATCTATTTATTATATACCGTAAAAAAATACTTTTCAAATGAATGGATTAAATATGAATTACTTCTTTAAAAAGTTATTTTGACAAAAGTACTTGTCAAAGGGAATAATTTTTAAGTTAGCATTAGTGCCTCAATTGATTAGTTATTTGAATTTTTATTTTGTTAGATGAAAATTCAGTTCTTTGCCTGATAATTTCCTCTCCTATTTCTCCAAACCTTACCCCATTTTTTTTAAAAAAAAATAAAAAAATGCAAGCTATTGTTCTTTTAGATTATTAATTCCATGAATTATGTATTATCATTTGTAGTGATCTTTTCTTTTTATATTTTTTTATCACTTGTAGTGAACTAATAATTCATTTTATATCAAAATGTAAAAGCATGATGCTCCACATGTTGGGAGAGAAAGAGGCAAACTCACTACTCTTATCATATATAAAAAAGGGTAGTGTATCTAATTAAGTTGAGAATATTATTGGAATTATATCCAAACAACAAGAAGACATAAATTAAACCTGTTAACGAAATCAATGATTGAACAAATTCTTAGAAAAATTCCTGAAAAGAAAAGAAGAAAAATGAATTATGTTCATTTGGGAGGAATTCAAATACTAGTCAAATTGACTTTCAAAGAAGGAATTAATTGTCCTACTGTTGTAAATCTTTCGGACGAAAGATGCAGCCACTCAGTGGGGATATATATATATATATATGTCTGCAGTTACTATCTATTCTTCGAGTATGTATCGAATAATTCACTCTTATGCAATAGTTTATAAATCCTAAAAGGGATATAAATTATACAAAAAACCCAAAAAAATGCTAATGCGCAATTGATAATTACAATAAAAGTTTTATTATTTTATGAGAAAGAGGAAATAAGGATCACGTGCTTTCTCAACTCAAAAATTATTTATTTAAAATCCTTAATTTCCTCCAACTTTTAAGATTATGTTGACTCCAAAAAATGGTAGAAAATTGAAGAAAAAGTGTCCCAATATTCTTTTTCTTCCAACAAACATTGGCCTCCCTATTTAAATGATTTATATTTCTTACGTACTTTTCGCTCCCAATTTATATGATATAATTCAAAATTCAATAGTTAAACAAAAGAGAAATTACTGCATTTTATTCATATGCATTTTAAATATTTTATTTTTTATCTTTTGACTTATAATTTTTTTATGTAGTTTCTAAAATTATAAATTATTTTTCAAAAAAATTTAAAGATTGTACGTCCAAATTCACCGTTAAAATATAGAAATTTGACTCTCAAAATTTGAACCGTGCCATATAAATTGAGACAAAATGAGTATTTTCTTTAAAAAAAAATTGGTTTCCCACTCAATGTCCGGAGTTCGTATTGAAGTCTTGACTAAATTTGGATTGCGCACTGCAGGGTCCTTTTGGGGGTGGCGCTTCCAACATGATTTTCTCCATACCAGGGCTCAAACCTAAAACCTCTAGTTAAGGATTGAACAATCTCAGCACCACAACTCGTGTTGATGAAAACTTTGAGTATTAACTTTTGTTTAGCCTATGACCCTCTTTCCTCTTAAAAAAATAAAAATTCAAACAAGCTCATAAAGACAAACGAAATACATGTAGGGTTTATATTCATTGAATTGAAATTAGGTGCAGCGTGAATTAATTTCATAAAAGGCTAGGCAGATATAAAATTTCATATTTCAAATTCTTGTAGTTGTAATGTTTTATTTTAGAGGGTAAAATAATTATTATATGCAGCCATCAAAATTAAAGTTGTAATTAAATAATTGTTGTATAAATAGACTCAATTGCCAACCGTAATGATTAATACACTTGACATTTCACCACAGGATGTAAATGATTAGTTATTATAAGTAGTTGAATTTCAACGCACAAAATTTAAAACACTAACATTCTCCTGTTCATTTTGTGTGCTGAAATATGTGTGTATATATATATATTTTTTAAAAATTGAATCGTTTAAGTTTATCATTAGGTAAGAACAATTTTTTTTATTTGGTGTGATTATATTATTATCTTAGTATTTTATTTTATTTTTATTTATTATTTATTATTTAATAATCTTATTTATTCTTTATCTTGCTTTATTTTTAGTATAACTTTATCGTATATCCTACTTTTCTTGTAGGTTTATTATTCAAATTGTAGATGTGTGTGGCATTATGTAACAACTGAAAACGATACAAAAAGAAAAAAATATATATATTTATATATCCAAATATTGTACTCATTAAGATAATACAATACGATATACAATATAATATAATAAATTATAAAATAATACGTGATAATCATCCAAATAGAGTGTAAGTGACCTTTTGGCCTATTTATTTTGGTTCAAAATAAGTGTCTTTTTACATAATTAAGAAGATATTAGATGCAAGAGTGGATCTAGAGGGGTGTCAAAGTGTTAATCTGGCTCATCTCGACAAAATAAATGCTTTATATATATAAGATATGTTTTTATGTATACATATAAATTTTGAAATCAAAATTTACATTTAAAGTTTCAAGTTCAAAATTCACCCATACTATATTTTAAATCCTCTATTGATTAATTGTTTTCTCTTAAATTTACCCTCATTTTATAAAATGAGTTTTTATGTAATCAAGAAGTTATTATTAAACAAATATTATTTAAGGGTAAGTTCGACCAAAATCGGCCTCAAAGTGGGGGTCATATTTTTAAAAAAATATATTTTTGTTTGAAAAATATATATCAACCTCTGGAGGTCAGTTTTAAATTATTATTTTTAAAGAAAATATCGACCTTTGGATATTGATTTTTATAAAATTACAAATGATATAATGCTCCATCCGGGGTTCGAAGCCCCATCTTTACTATGGAAAAAACATGGGGCTTAAATTGGTGCTTCTCGATTTAAGACTTAAAATTTTCTTTATTTATACTCTTCAAAATTATCCCCCCTCCCCATCTTCGAATGAAATCTTTTTTTAAAAGTAATCAAAATAAAAAATAGTCTTAAATCGACCTCCAGAAATCAGTTTTAAGTCCTTTTAGAGTTCCATTTTTTGGATTGATTTTTGCTCTTTTTTAGTAATGTACGTTGGAATCCTTGCCATCAAAGTAATCCTTTAAAAGGTTTTGAATTTTGGAAATATTGATAATTTTCATTTACCAAAATAGTCTCATTTAATCATATGTATTTTCTAACCCAAAATTCTCATAATTGTAATAGCTCATGTTTAGTTCACATTCATTTTTTTTATGAAGCTTCTTCTTTTGAATCTTCAAAAAAAAAAAAAAAATGATTCTCAACAAGTTTAGAATATTCCTTTAAAATGAGCTTCTTCATTCTTTGTCTAATTAGCTAGCACTTATTTAATCTTGGATCTATAGAGGATATGATAGATTGTTTAAGGATTAGCAAAAACCCTTAATTAGTATGAGAAGTATCTACGCATTCAAACACCATATTATTAGTTCTAAGTATTATATTGTGAATATCCTTCTGTTTGTTGATGATATGTTCATAAAAAAATGATCATGTATATTAAATTTCTTTCAGACTAACGCTTTCTTTAAATAAAAAAATTATTAACAACTATTAATAAAGAAAATCGCTCAAATAGTACATAATGGTTAAATAAGAAGTACGGGTAAAAAGTATAAATAGCCTATTTGAGAAACGAAATTACAAACATATAACAATAGTTTAGCATTTTCTCAAGATAGCAATAGAATTCTTATAAAACACAACAAACTAGCTCAAAATTTAATAAAAATTGTTGATAGTCTGAAAAAAACCTTGCTTCTTGAAAAAATATTAATGCAATCTAGTAGAGAGAAAACATAATCTTTTTCATAAAAACGTATTAATTTGGGAATGTCTTAATAAATTCCAACTCACAAAAAAATAAAATCAAAAACATAAAAATAGACAATAAAAATGTGGATAATTAAAATGATTGTATTTTCTAATTAAAAAATAGATTTTATGATTACAAACTAGTAGATTTATGTATTGTAAATTAAAGTATATTTATGTTATTTTTTCATATTTATTTAATTAAGATTTTCTTACTAATTATGTTTTGAAAATCTAAATTTAACAATTAATACTTCAAAATTTGATAAATTGTTACTTTGATTTTATAAAGGAATTTTTTTTGGAGAGACAAATGGACAAATAATATGAAAATTTTAATTTTTGATATAATAAATGGATAATTGGACAAAAAATAATATCATTATAATATCATCACATTTGATGTCATGTAATGTGAATTATCAAAGCACAATTAAGTATGTTAGATGTAACATAAATACTCACATGCTATCATATTCAAAAGGACAATTTATTTATTTAGCTAATCGATAAAAAATAATTATATTCGTAGTTAAGTATATAAAAAAATATATATTATTGTTGGTTATTATATTAACAAACAAGTATATAATATGATTTTTCTTATATAAAACCTTTTTCTCGAAGGTGAGGTTATGTACAGTGGTGTCAGAATGTCCAGCTTCGTTGAATAGTTACATTATATATAGTCATATCTTACTTTACATTGGCATAAATATGTATAGTATTTTGAACATTTTTAGAATCAATGAAAATTTGTAGCACAATGACAAAGACATGCACGAGACTTAATTACACGATATCCAAATTTGATTCCTTGCGTCTATATTTTTTATTATTATTATGAACTGCTTAAAATTTGTAATATATTAAAAAATATATATAACTTTGACGTGAAACAAGCAGAGGTGGATTTAGGATTCGAAGGCTAGAGATGCCATATCATCTAAATGGTAAACGGGTTGGTTCCTTCAATTTTAGGTTATGATTCAGGTTATTTAGTTTTTTTTTATTACTATAAATAAATTGATCAAATATAAATAATTAATAATGTCTTTTTCTTTTAAATATTCTAATATTAAAGATAATACTCCTAAATAGTTTGTTTTTTGATATTTTTTTAAGAATGAGAGACCTTATTCTAGAACTTTGAGAAAACAAGAGATTTTTCACCTAAAAAGTCAATTTTGTATACGTCATTTAATACAATATAGTTGAGAAACAATAAAAATTATACATGTAATCCTGTTATCTCCACTTAGTGTGAAGATTGAACTTTTAAATTCAAAAGCTTTAACATAATACTATCCATCATTTCAAAAGCTTTTTCAAAAAAGAAACTATTTAAACATATTTTTATTAACATTTATGTGACCTTCAAAATTTAATATCTATCTATAATTAATATAGAATATCACGCAACACACGTATCAATTAAAGATACATAAATAAGTAACGAGTAGCAAATAAAGAAACTAATTGAGCGAGAAACGAAAGCAAGGGACGATCTAAAAGTCCTTCGCACAAGCAAAGAAAAAAAAATAGCGCTTTCAATTAGGAGATTCGAACTCTCGATGCTCCCCTTGACAGAGATGTCATCCACCAATTGAACCATTCAGCATATTGTTCATTGGGTGACAGATATAATATATATCAATATATTATACTTATATACATATATATACAAAATTTTAATCGAGGCCACTGAATGCCGTGACAACTCCACCCATTAAGCTAGATTCGTCCCTGAAAACAAGTACTAGTAGCTCGATGATAATCGGTGTGTAGAACTATGCAAAGTATGCAACATAGAATCTCTATAATTGTTTTTAAAAAAAAATTAACTATCCAAAATTTGAATATTTTTTCTTTTATTCTTACACGTGTCCACATTAATTTTTGGTGGGCTGGCATGAGTTAAATAATATACTCCCTCTATTTTATATTAATTAAATTTTTGAGGTGTTTCATACCCTTTAAATAAAGTAGATTAAGACATAAATTGAATATAATTTTTCATTTTTACCCTTATTAATTATTGTCAAGTTTATGATTAAAATAACTAAATGTTAATTAGGGAAAATTGTATAAAATAACAAACTATTAATTCAAATTAAATGTTATAGCCATAATTTATTTTAATTGTAATTCGCAGCAAACATTCCATTTTTTTGTCATCTGATTCGATATACAATTAGTCATTTTATACATTTCGATATAAAATGTATAAAATGCGTTTGTGCTTGTATAAAGCGAGAGAAAAGTGTATATACAACTACAAATACATATATTTTCATCCTATACACTTATAATTATACAAATACAGATCTTATTATACAAATTACAATGTATAAATGAATTTATACAAAACTGAACAATTTGTATAAAATTAGATGTTTCAAGTGAATTATACAAATCAAAAGCTCCATAGCAAACATAAAATTTGTTATGGAGTGCAATTATACAAATTATAGCTAAAACATACAAATATAATTTTTATGTTTGCTATATGTGAAAATTGCTCTATTAATTAATCACTAATCCCAATACTAATTAATGAAGGGTAAAATTGGAAAAACACTCTAAATGTAATCTTGAAAACTGAACTATTAAGCTAATTTAAAAAATGAAAAATGTCTCAATAATTCAATTAATATGGAGTGGATGGAGTAATAAAGTTTATAAATAGTCATAACTATAGTGAGGTCATCATATCTAAAATTTGGGTTTTGTGACACAAGCAACATTCATAACTCTGATATTATTGGTAAATAACTTAATGCAAAATGAATTTTCTACACTCACTAATTAATTATATGTTCCCTAAAGAGAAAAATAGATAGTTGTCAGTTGTCACGTCATTATTTGTCCTATTAATAGTTTCAACTCTTCAATTTTATCACCTACTACTTTGTTTCAAGTTTTTGGTGTATTTTATATAGGAGCATAACATAATCCAATTTCTCAATTTTGAAGAAATTAAATTTACCTATTTAAAATAATATAAAATATAGTGTAACTTGCTTATAATATTAAATTTACAATTTTTTTTTACGTAAGTTAGGAGTTATGTTGGTCTTGCTAGCTACTAATTACAATTTGTTAATCGGTACAATTATTTTCATTCATCAATTGTTCTATCTTAATAGTCTCTCCGTGGAAGCCCACTAGATAAATTATTTTTATTTTAAAATTTACTTTAAGTATATAATTATATATTACCATCAAATAATATGTTTGTAATTATACTTATGACAAACTAATAAGTTGTCATAATTATGATATTACATAATTATTAAATTATGCAATTATCACCATAATTATATTAATATTAAGTATCAAGTGACTTTTCAATACAGACTCTAGATAAAAAGTTAAAATCAACTTATTTATATACATCAATTTCAAAAAATAAAATAAAAAATATCTTAAACTTTTTTCTCTACATCTTATTACTTGGTATTTTATTATTATTTTTATATAATTTCATATATTTGAGAATTAAGATCACATAGATCTTGGATATATCAAAATTGATAAAAAATAATAGTAATTTTTTTTTGGATGAGGGTGGGACTGAGGAATTTAATTAAGGGATCCAATCATTTTCCATCTCACAATCACAAAATTTATTATAATGGATGAGGGATAGATATGATGTGGCAGACACGAGTTGTATGAGACTCTTCTTATAATTTGCCTAGTGAATTATTGGATCCTATTTTCAAAAAAATGGGCCAAATCCATTTCTCTCTCTTCCTTTTTAACTTTTTCTCTTTGATTGAAATCTTCAATTTTTCAACATCTCTTCTTTTTTTAAAAAAATAATTTTATTTATAAAAAATGTGAAATTTAGTCTAATTCATCGTACTTTTAACATTTGATATTATTTTTCTTTCATGTATTGATTATTTACATTACTAAAAATAATTATTAAAAATTATTTGTCAATTAACAAATTAAATTATTTTATTTTTTTTATTTTCATTACACTAATAATTAATTATTCTTAAAAATATAAACAAAATTTGTAAAATTGCAAAAATAATTCTTAAGGAGTAAATTAATATAGTATCGTTTTTATTTATAATTTCATAAGGAATCCGTAAAAGAAAAAATATATAACTAATACGAAAAACGAAAGGGGTATAAATTATTATTTTTTTCTCTTTCAACAATTTCATATATACTTAAATTCATCAAATATTCACAAGAAAATATAATGGAAAGAGCATCAATAATTTTGATAAATAATTACATAAGTTTTTGTACTATCTAAATGTAACCCAAAATCAATTTTTTTTCATAAACACTTAAATATATACATACTCTTCCGTCAATTTATATGATATCTTTTTATTCTTGAAATCAAGCAATGTGAAATTTAATTAATATTTTAAAATATATTTATATTTTTATATTAACATAAGAACTACAACTTATAATGTTTGTTCATAAATAATCCTTCCCACTAAGTTGCAATTCAACCAAAAATACTATAAGTTGCAATTCTTATTATGTTAGCATATGAAAAAAAACATTTTATAGCTTGAATTTCAACAAAAAAAATAATCGAATAAAATGATGGAGAGAGAAAAATGAAAAAAAAGAAGAATTGATTAATGTAATTTAAATAACTATTTATGTTTATCCTAAAACTAAAACAATTAATTTTTTATGAGGTTAAGTGCACACATCTTAGTTTAACTTTTTTAAGTACGTAGTTATTTGACTTCAAATTTAAATTAGTATCAATATATTTATCTCTATTTGATTTTAGACAAATGAGTATTATGAACTATAAAAAAGGTAAGGAAAATAAATATTAATTTTAAGAAATAATGAAATGTTAATTTTAATATAGTGCTATTTTTTTCTTTGATCTTGTTATTGTATTATTTTAAAATTATGTAATGAAATATATTAAAACTAAAAAAGAACAATATCAAGTACTTCATATTAAAAAGTACATTTTGTAGGTCTTATGTCTTTTCAACCTCTCCCTTTCTCTTCTCACTCCTCCATACCCCTCTCTTTAATATGAAGTACTTGATATTAAATAATTTTATTTAATATCTAATTTTTTTTAATGATTAAATACATGATCCATATATGGAAAGAAAAATGAAGGAAAAAATAAAAAGAGAAAAAAATAGTAATAAAAAAGATGAAGGATAAAACGGAAGTAACAATTCAATAATTCTATAAAGGGAAAAGGCTCAAATATGTCATCCGTTAAAAGTTTGACTCAATTATGTCATTACCATTATAGAAAAGGTCCACTTTTTCATTAACGGAATCCATATCCAGATTTTCAAAACCATTAATGTGACATGGCCTCTTATTAGAGGTCCATGTCACCAATATAAAATCAGGTATTTTAATTAAAATAAAAACAAAAACCCAAAACCCATTAACATAAAACCAAACCCGACCCATACCCCAAAGTAAAAAACCACAAGTAATACTCTGTTCTCCTTCCGGCCACGCATGAAAGGATCATAAAACTATAAATTCTCCACCAGTAACCCATTGGGATTTAATGAAGTGTGATTATAGCTAAAAGAGTTTTTTACTTTAGCATGTGAATCGGGTTTGGTTTTATGTCAATGGGTTTGGGTTTTTATTTTTATTTTAATTAAATGACCTGATTTTATATTGGTGACGTGGACCTCTAATAAGAGGCCATGTCACATTATGGTTTTGAAAATCTGGATATGGATTCCGTTAATGAAAAAGTGGCATGAATGGACCTTCTCTATAATGGTAATAATGAGCTAAACTTTTAACGGATGACATAGATGAGCCTTTCTAATACTTTGATGACATATTTGAGTCTTTTTCCTTCTATAAATGATTGTTATTTATAGATTGGTTAAATTATAAAATTAGATAAAAGAGAGTTGAGGATAGAAGTTTTTTGTTAACTAATAATGTATGATTAGATTTAGTAAATATAATTATAAATTGGTGATGCCTCGATTAGAACATTATAGTGGGGCTACAATCAATTGTAATTTAATTTAATAAAACAGTTGGATAATATTTGGTGCTAGCAAATGGGTGTGTTAGGTTATATATAAACGGGTTGAAAATGGCGTTTTGTAATGAATTTTAAGGTCATAGAAAGTAAATTGTTATCACAAATACAAGATGAAGAAACATAATTTTATTGATAAAACAATGCAGACTACAATTTTGTTTCTTGATTCTTCTCTTTTAAAATTTCTATCTCTTGATTCTTCTCTTCTAAGATTTCATCGTGATTCGAGGATCATTAGTGACATATTTCTCGAAATAGAATGATGTGGACCTCCATAAAAGGATATTTTTGCATCTTGGTCGTCAAGAAGAGTTCAACCACGTCTTGGCCTGATCTTTATGAATATTTCATGAATTTATGAAGTTATCGAGACGACTCTTCAAGGGAATATATCATCTTTATAAAGTCCAACTTCTCGATCATCTCTCAAGTCAATGACATTGGTATGAAGGTTTGGAAGCTAATATACAAGGAAAGGGAGCTAATATTCATGGAAAGGAAGTTTATATACAAGTGATATATCTCTGATACACATGATAATATACGGAGCGAAAGTAGGCCCAAACCCAAGCGATGGCAAAGCCTAATTTTGGGCCAATAGGGCTTCGGACCTAAGTTACCCAAATGCAGTGCAGAGCTTTACCAAAATATTATGTGAATTCTAACACTTATTTAACTTAGTTGATTTCCCTTATAGTCGTTGCTCCTTCGTTATGAATATATTTCCTCAAATAAAAATCTTGTTTGCATTAATTATCTAGGGTTTATTTATAAATATCAATTTGGAAATCTCTTTTATATTATTTGGTTTATTTTCATTTTAAAAATAATTAAGTCTAGGGGGGATTAAGTGAAATTGAATCAAGGTTTGTTCATCTTTTGAATAGAGTAATTTCCTTAAGATGGTTTCGTTTTAGGATTAACGATGAATTTTATTATTTAGCTGTAGAATCTGTCCGTTACTAATTCCTATCTTTCAATGGTGTACTTTAGCTGAATTTTTCAATTTCAGCCAATAATTTTGAGCTAGCTAGCGTTTTATCCTCTAATGTGGGACTTTCGACGTGAATACGAGGGAATTTTTTTAAAAAATAAAAAGAAAAAGAAAAAAAAGTAAACCCTAAAAAAAAGTGGTAGAAGCCCCATTGTGGACCCCCATCTCTTGCTAGGAGTAGCTGAAAATAGGGCTAGCTCTAAGTAGACCATATAAAATTTATTATAATTTGATCACTGAAATTTCCTATATATTATTATTACTTGTAATATATGTGGTTATATAGAACTTTTTTTTTTTTGGTTAAAGGTTATATAGAACTTTTAATAATTAATGTGTCACAAGTTACTATCTTTTCAATAAATGATAAAAGTTCTAATTTCAAATATAATATGTCTCAAGAAGTTCATATTTTAAGTAACTAATTAGCTATATTATATGTTAGTATCAATGATGATGCCATGCAATATCATTCTTTTAAGATTATTATCCAATCGATCTAAACGGGCGATATATAATCGTTGGCTAAACATACGACATATATGTTCTACACATATGGAGATAAGTGAATAAATATGTGAACATTCTGGCAAAAAAGGTCACATACATAATGTAAACTTGCTATGTAGTTCGTTTATAACTCTTTTTATTTTAATTTATTCGTTCTATTTTTATTTTTAGTTCGTTTATAAAAGAATGTCTTTTTTCTTTTTTGGGCAATTCTTTTATTACAAGTTTTTCATAATGTATGTTTAAGATCACAAGATTAAAAGACATTTTGGTACATTCTACATATCTTTAATTTAAAATCACAAAAATCAAAAGTATTATGTACTTTTTTAAACTCTGTGCCAAATCAAAACAGTATAAAACAAATTGAAACGAAGAGAGTAGTATTTACCAATATACCAAAAAAATAATTAATTTCAGTCTTTGAATACAAAATTAATACATATAGATGAGGACCATTGGAATGTTATCTTCTGTATTTTATGACCAATATATCCTTACAAGTTACAACTGATGAGTGTTTATGTTGTATGGACCAATTTTTTAAAATGTAATATGGACCAAAACATTAATTCTATATAAGAAGATATATTACATAAATTAAATACATAACTATAAGGCTGCCATACTTTATTTTGGCAAATTGACAATTCAATAACTATTTGTACAATGAAGAATTTACTGTTTCTGATAAACTAAATAAATATAGTATAGAAATCTCCAATATCAGTACTTTTCTTTTAAATTCTTTTTGCAGATCATATAGGGGTCCAAGCATCATGTTTCCTATTTAATATCTTGCAACATGCTATATTTATATATTTGGTTAAGTTGGAATAAAAAAAATTGAAGTTGGAATTGAAAGATTATATTTGAAAGTTTCGTAAGTAACATTTCAAGTTGTAATGGGAGGAGGAAAAAAAAATTCTTATATATGTAGAAAATAAGATATAGTATTATTAGATATAGCAAGGGTTTTTCATTTATCAAAGTTAGCAAATATTTTTTTAAAAACGTATATAAAATCATGCTTCGAATCTCACTTACGACTTCAATTCTTGTTCACAATTTCGTTTATAAATATTGTATATAATATTTATATTGTATCTTTTATATGAAGTTTATGTTAGATTTTTGAAAAAGAAAATACATATAATTTTTGTGTATATAATTGTATATATCTTGAGATTCTTGTAAATTACATATAAATTATATAAAACTTGATAAATATGTATAACTTCTGATAAAGTAGGTATAATATATATACATTGAATTGGTACGGGTTGCACACATGCGGTTTTCCCCATATTTTCTACTTATAGTAAAAAATAATCTTGCTATGTTTGGTAAAATATCTATAGATTTAGTAATATAGGATCTTATTTAGTTACAAAGTGATATTTTTTTTTAAAAAGAATATTTATTTGGTCAAACGGGTAAATCAGAAATAGCTTTTGGGCCATATCTATTTTAAGCCCAGGAAGAGAGTGATGAATTTTTTGGATATTTTATATTGGCCCAAACTTTGCTTTACTTGTTGCTTTTTCGCACAATTTTCTAACACTCTTGAGCTAGTAGAACGGTGGGAAAATCTCAACGAGGATGTTGACGTCCCTAATGAACGGTGAGTTGATGAGGGCGGACCACACAAGACTGATAGACTTCTAGATTGACAAGCTTTTGATGATAAAGTAACACATGATTTATTAGGATAATCTTACACCAAAATGAGAATTAAAAGTGAAGAGTTTTATAATAGTTCAAGCTCACATGGACGTACACAGACAAATTTGTGCATGTCTAGGTCTAAAGAGAATATAATGTGCATGCTATGGACTTGGATTGTGACAAATATAGAATTATAACGTAATGAATTATGAAATAAATTGACAATCATCAGTAATATTTAAAATTCAAATCTTAACAGAAGCAAAAACACTAGATAATGTTTTCTTATTTCATACTTGTTATGATATATCAAACGTTTACCATCATGCGAAAAACTATAGCTGATAGCAAAGACGCAACTTTATTTCTTAACTAAGTTCACGAACCAAACATCATGCATGTTCTATCATGACTCCAACCCGGACCATCCAGCTCCTCGTGGACCTTGCCATAGGCAGAATGTTGGTATTAGTTACCGAACAATACTATTGCAAATCAACATAACGTTAAACAACGAAAAGTGGTCCTTGTCTGCTTGTTGCTATCAAATGGTCGACTGCGAAACCCATCAGGGTTCCAAAATTGTATACTATTACGCATGTCTTCAAAATTGAAAATTGAAATGACACATCAAAGGGAGCAACAAATTTGCATGGTTGGTATTTGTCTAAGTACTAATCAACAACTCATATCTAACCACCTTTTAAAATGTAATAGAACTACAATAGTATCAACAATGATATATATCAGAACGGGCCCATACATGAGGAGCGTGTTGAGAATATAATTAACTAATAAAATCCTATTTTCTCTAACAATTTAATCTTTTAGATGAGACGATTACACACTTCAACAACGAATAAAATAGTTGTATATATATGTAGATGAAATATCAGATAAATTTTTTCTTTTTCATTTTCAAAACTTCAACTCCTTTTTCTTTACACTCCACTTATATTATTTAAATTAATTGGTTTATAACCTAATTACTTAAAAAAAAATTGGAAGATCACTCCAATCATGGGACGTTGAAAGAGACAGTTGGGTTGTTCAACAATGACTTCACAAATCACTATTAATTACTATCTGACAAGCACACATGCATGCATTGTTTTGCCTTAATTGCAACAATTTTAGCACATTATTAAGGCGTTTGGACACATGATGGATTTAAAATCAGTGTTTGAAATCATGTAGATTGTAGTCTCTATCGCGGTAACAAAAATAACTTTTAACGACAATAAATATGTACATTAACAAAAAATACTAAAGAGCAAAGATTTTATAACCAGCATTAGTTAGTTGGATCATTAGATCCGGTGTCGTTATATGCTTTAAGGATATTTACAAAAAAGTGTTAATTGCTTTTGAAAAATAAATTTAGCGATAGTTAAGTTGTTGCCGTTAATTAATTATAGCTAAAAATTATTTTTGATGTAATGTGTATAAAATCATAAGTACTCCTCCTTCGTGAGTCAACTTTAATTTTAGAGTTGAGTTAGATTTAAAGGTAATACCTTCGCATACATTATATCTTTGTATTACATGTTATAACAAAGAGAAAATACATCAAATCATTCTTGAATTTAACAGTCAAATTTATTTTAGCCGTTAACAATACGGGCGTTAATTTACCCCCTTAATCTTATTTGAAGTGAAGTAATTAAATACAACCCACCACATAGCTGACGTGACAAATATTTTTTCTTAGACGCGTAAAAATGTTAATAAATAAAACAAATGGGGTCCTTTTCTTTTCATTAAATATATGTTCCATTGTTGTTCTTCACACTCACCCACCCCCCCCCCCCCCACCCACGCACACCCACCCCTTTTCTTTAAAGAAAATATTCAGCCAACATATTCATTCCTTTCTTCTTCCTCATATACATATCTCCTTCTTTTTCTTCTCAATCTCCACACATAAGTACATTATTCATCAATTTTTTATTAAGCCCACGCGTAAAAGTCACAAAAAACTTTAGCACCACAAAAAAATAATATATTTTATACTTTCAAAATTCAATTTTTTAAAGAAAATTTTAAATTTTCTCGACTCACAATAGAGAAAAATGAGATTTGGCGCTAATGTGGTGTTGATGTAGCAATGACATGACATGTGTGTAATGCACTCTTTATTGTGAGACTGATATTTAATTCACTTCAAATAAAATTAGGAGGATAAATAAACATCCTAATTAAAGTACTAAAGGAAATTTAACTTGTCAAGTTAAAGAGTAATTTAATGTTATTTCTCTATATCAAAATAACTCCAAAGGTAAACGTTAAAAGCACAGTCCTCGAGGAATTGTAAACTTGGATTTCTAGAATAGTCAATTATTTTACAAATCAATGCATGGACATCATGCATATATAACATGGATATCATATATAAATAACCTACGTCCTACGTTGCTCGAATTCTCTAAAATATTGATATATTTGTGTTGGATCATCCAAAACTGAACTACTTTTGGAGAATTCAATACACATTCGATAACATTATTAATTAGAATCCGAGCAACACTAAAATACTAACATTTTAGCCAACGTAACACACATATCAGCAGTTATTCTAATTAATGCTAAAAACTTATTATTAGCTACTAGCTAGCTAGTATTACACATGCAATATTTCAGCAAGAATATTATATTGTTGGGGCTAGCTAGCCCTACTCCTTAATGCCAGTGGCTTTAATAGGGAAAAGTTCTAGGGTTTCAAGAGGCTTGTTATTGCTGCAAGATGGAATAGAATTAGGGCCCATATCTGTCATCATCAAGATCCAACCTTGAACATTTGTTCTCATCATGCCATTTTCTATGACACAATGCTTTGGAAAATCAGCATTCCCCATGTTGTTCATCATTTGAGTTGTTGATGATGATGTGTCTTTTCCTTCACCCTACACAAATGAGAAAGTTTAATTATTTCGAATTATGAAAAAGTGACATTCTTTTTGTACGGATTAAAAAGAAAAATGTGTCATAGAAATTGAGACGGAAGAATATATTTTATATTCCACCTGTTTCAAGTTATGTGATAGTGTTTGACCAGACATGAAGTTTAAGAAAAAAAATTTAAATTTGTGGTCTAACATAGGTATCATAGATATATATCAAGGATAACATGGGTATATTAAGAATTAAATTATTACTAAACATAAAAAGATCCAATTTTTTAAACGAATTAAAAAGAAAAAAGTGTCTAATAAAGGGACCTCAGAGATATTTTTGTCATTTTTTATATTATTTTACCTTGGGATAATTAATACTAATACTGTTATTTCATCCTCTGGCAAGAATAATTTTTTTCGGTACTAATTACTAATCATGACATAACTTATCCTATTAGTAACTTAACCATGAATAAGATTGTATTGTATATGTTCACTTTTATTTGTCTATTATTTTCAATATAGTGGACAAGTAAAAGTGAAGTCCCTCGATTTTATATTACTCGAGTTAGGCCATTCGGGAAGTCCCACATTGGAGGGGAGGGGGTAAAGTGCTCCCTACCAAAGACGACTCCATATTCAGGAGGACTCGAACTCGAGACATCTGGTTATGGATGAAAGAGTACTTACCACTCCACCACAACCCTTGTTGGTTTTTATATTAATACTCCATCCGTTTCAAAAAGAGTGGCCTTGTTTGACTTGACACAAAGTTTAAGAAAAATAAAGAACATTTTTGAATCTTGTGGTCCTCAATTAAAAGTTATGTCAAATGTATACAATTATCTTTTAATCTTGTGGTCTTAAACATGCCACATGGAAAACTGAAATTGAAATGTTAGCAAAAAAGGAAAGAGGTAATTCTTTTTGAAACATACTAAAAAAGAAAGTAGGTCATTCTTTTTGAAACAAAGAGAGTACTAAAGATAAGGTGGAAAAAAAATATTCTCTCCGTTTTATATTACTTGACTCTCGTTGATCTGACACACCCCTTAAGGTTAACCTTAATTAGAGATGGATTATACCAAATTAACCTTATTAATAATGTTGCTTACTGTTATTTTATGTAGTTATTTAACACTAAAGATAGTATGAGGGAGAAAAAAAAAAAGGTAGTATGAGAGAGAAAAAAAACAACTTGATTTGCTAAAATGGTCGAGTAAAATAAAACATCTCTTTTTGAAGTAGGAATCAGATAAAGTGAAATGGATGAAGTAGTAAAACTTTTTTTTATTTGCTCAAACAGACAAGTAAAATGAAACAAAAATATACAATATTATCTATACTTGCCTAACATACCAAACGACTCACAAAGAAAGAAGTAATGCATAAAATAAATATATATATATAATATGTACCTGATGAACCAATATGGAAGGTGAGTGAGGGTAAAGTGTATGAAAAGTAGTAGGAGGGAAATTGTAGTCAAGATTAATAATATTAGTATTGTTGGTGTTGGGAGTTGTGTGAGGAACATCATCATCACTAGTAGTTTTGTGGATTTTGTGAAGCATCATCAATTCTTTTCTGAGTTTTTGCCTGTCCCTAGCTTTGTGATTTTGAAACCAGTAAAATACATTCTTGCATTGAATCTTTCCATAAAGAGAAAGATGAGTTGTTATCTTTTGTACTTGACTAGATGTTGGATTTCTCAAACTTTTTCTATACAAATCTTGTAGAATCATAAGTTGTTGTGGTGTTGGACTCCATCTTGGTCTAGGCATATTCAAGATTCAAAATAAAAAGTTTTTTAAAAAATTTTGGTTTTGTGTTTTTTTGAGGTAATATATGTTTTTTTGTTTCTATAAAGGGTAATGTATAAATAGAAGATAAAAGATTTAATAGTGGTCCTAATAATGGGGTTGTCATGCTGATGTAGCTATAAAGTACTTCGATGTATTCAATGATTCATTCTCCCTCTTTTACAATTATGTGGCGTTGTTTGACTTGATACGAAATTAAAAATAAAATTTATAGTCTAAAAATTTATTGGTCGTAGATATTTATGTGACTATGAATTATTTTATTAAGGGAAAAAGGATAAATATATCTCCGAACTATCAAAAATCGTATACAGATATCCTCTGTCATACTTTTGAGACATTGGTGCCCCTGCAGTCTAAAAACTAGAGCATATATGCCCTTCACTCTAACAAAAGACTAAATAGGGACACGTGGCACAATCTTATCCGTCGATCCGATATTTAATAAATGTCGGGTCGATGGATAAGATTATGACACGTGTATGTCCGTTAGTATAAATGGTATATATGCTCTAGTTTTTGGATGACAGGAGCATTAATGTCTCAAAAGTATGACGGAGAGTATCTACATACCACTTACGATAGTTCAAGAATATATTTATCTTTTTTTCTTTTTATTAAATGTAAAATGAATATCTTTTGAAGCTGACTAAAAAGAAAAAGATGTTGGGAGACGGAGTAAATATGATAGAGGAAGACTCATTTACTAGGTTAGTTGTTGATTTCGTCATCATCGTCCCTATATTTACTCATCTGACAGTGAATTATGGAAAAAATACAGCATGGGGAATTATGGTAGTAAGGAAAAAGATCTTCTTTTCTTTTTTTTTAAATATAAGATCGATAGTACGTATGTGTTTAATGTGGAGCCTACTACTCTCCTTCCCATTTTTGTATTAATGCAAAATTATTTTGGGATTGTGATGAAATGACTGAGATTTTTTAACTTCTGATAAAATATTTTATGCTCCACTCTCGATAATTAAATTTAGAATTTTGAAATATCATTAACAAAGTTAGTTTATTAAAATACACTTCTAATAAAAGGTAAAATCTTTTTGGTTAGAATGATAAAATAACATATTTCACACTGTGTTATTTTACTTTTTTGAATATTTTTATCTTTTTAACTTTAATATCTTTTAATTAAAAACGAAAAAAAGATCAGCTTATTTTAAAACAAAAAAAATAAAATAGACTTTTTAATTTTTTAGCTAAATTCTTGTCAATTTTTTTCATCATTTACCAATTCCCCCTAATATAAACTTTTATAATGAATACATTCCGGTAACCTAAGTCAAATAATTGTGAAAAAGTTTCTACTAAGATTAATAATGAGTGTGTAAAAGTTGAACTCTAAAATCAAGGCATTTGGACTGCTTCTTTTGGTCAATGTGAAGACAAGCCACACGGTCTAGCTAGGTTTTAATTATAGCACTATAATTTCTCCTAAAAAGTTAATTACCATAAATTAGGATCTTTTAGATTAGGCATAGAAATTATTGGTTGTTTGGTACATATGTTTGAGGGTTAAATAGGGTTTGAAGGGCAAACATGAGTCAACTCATTTTTTAGTACTCTTTCGATTTTATATTATTTTATCGATATTGACTTGATACATAATTGAGAAAGTCTGAATTAGGAATATACTTTACTAAATTAACTTTATTATTAATATTTTTGAAACATAAAATTTGACTATTACTATTTTATTTAGTTTGTAGAAAAAATATATTATAACTATATATGAAATCGACTAATATGAGACGGAGGAATTACTCAAACAAATGCAAAAGTTTCCTACAGTAGAAAGTTACATTCCTCCCTTAATATTTACTCAGAGTAGATCATCCAAGTTCCAACTCATATATACTGTCAAAACTCAACTTGTCATGGAGATTGCAGTAAACTTTATTAAAAAAAGTTTTATATTATGTATCATTAATATAATTTTTTTTATATATATAAGTCTCTTTAAAATATATGATTTGTCAGTCTATATTAAGTGTACGTGTCAATTATTTTTCATTAGATAAATGATGAAAAGGAAATATTAATGAGTAGCTAAATGAACTCTCTAATCACCAAACAAACTAATATTTTGGGTTTAATTCTTCCATAACAACTTGAAACTAATTAATATGAAATACTCTATGTTATTTAAGTATTAAAATTGAAATAAATCATAATTTCAATTGGACCACAAGTCCTTACTTTGAGCTGATCACATAAGGCTTTGAGTTTTTGTAATCAGAAAGTAATACTTACACCTACCCACAGTACCTACGAATAATCACATTTAATTAATTAGTATTTATTGTCCTTTCTATGATAGGACAAAGCCTGTATAATTAGAGGAAATGAGAATTATTTTGCATTAAATAGAAAAAAAAGAAATTCTAGATTTTTTATATGAAAAATGATGATTACTTATCTATAGAAAATGAAGATCTTTCATAAAAAGAAATTATAATCGAACACATACTTAATTCTTCATGTGTATTATATATTCGATTAATCATTTTAGGCAAATAAGAACAAGAATCTAACAAATAATATACAATGAGAAGTAACTAAATTTACATTAGAATACGTACATGCAAATGTCAACATTTTCTAAATAATCTCTAATAAAATCCGTGCTGACGTGTGTGACAGACTCATTTAAACGCTTAAATTGTTAGGGGCCATTTAGTTGGAAATAAAATATTTCAAGATTAATTATTTTGAGATACGTTGTTTCATTATGTACAAGATAATTTATTTCATCACTATGGCAAAAATAGTAGGATAAATAATCCAAGGACTACTTAATACCTTATACCAGATGTAGAATACAATAATCCTACATTTTTCCTCGAATTATTACACCTCATACCTCATACCCAACGATTCCTTAGAGATGACACAGTTAATTATATTTTTAACACGTCTCCTCTTATGCAGACTTGACTCTTTCTTTGTCTTTTTATATATAATGAGTGATAGTAAAATTCAATCCAATTGTCCAACATGTTCTGATATCATATTAAAATATGTGATTATCTCATGATCTAAAACTTAAAATCATTAAAGAAAATATACTTTTATTTATTTTTTAAAAAATATTTTATTTTATATAAATCTTCCTTTGCTATGGCGGCCAAAATTAGTTCCTCAACTTAATAAGTAGGTTTAAAATTGCATTAAATGAGATCATTAAATGAGATTGTATTATCATGATCTTTTGTACAAAAAATTCAAATATACAGCCTCCTTTTTTTTTTGCAGCCAATTAATTTAAGGCGGCTAAATAATGTGTGTTGTTATTTGCTAATCTCAGCGCGTAACTCTTCTCTCTCCGACTTATCTTTTCATTAATTTCTATGCGCCCTTTGCATTCATTAGCACAACATGTGTAAGTAACATTTTTAATTCATCACCAATATGCATAAATAATGAGTAACTTATACTCCCTCAGAAGATATTTCAAATACAGTCTCTCTATCTTTATAAGGTAATAATATAATCTGCATAATAAAAAATAGTGTTTGTATCTTTATTAGGTAATAAGCATAATCTGCATATTCAGATCTTAATTATGAAATCTTATTGAGTACGATATTATTACTATTGTTGTTATAATTTCTTTGTTCATATTTATTTGTTCATTTTAAATGTTACACTTTCTTAAAAAATAATAATTGATATTTAATATTAGAACTTGAAACATAAGTAATTAATATTAAAAATCAAATAGTAACAATTAAAAATAACAAGTAAATTTTTTAAAATATTAAACAAATAAAGATAAACGGATGGTTATTGATTTATTCTTATGTCCCTTCAGTATATGCACTCTATTTAAGAATTTAGTCGATCGTTCCTTATTCATAAATTTACTCCATTCTAATAATTTATGTATGATGTACTTGTTCTATCTAATAATAGTTGTTTATTATATAGTTATTTAATAATATTTGTTTAATTTAAAAAATTAAGAGATAATTTACTTTTTGTGTCTATTTTATTTTTTTATTAAATATTAATTTATCATCTAACATATTTCTCATTAAATTTAATAAAGTCAAAGAATAATATAGCTAGTAATATTACACTATTATTTATTCTTTTTTTATGGGATGTGCCAAGTCAAATAATAGACAACTATTGTTGGGCAAAGAGAGTAATTTAATTTGGCACAAAAATCAAGAGAGATAGAAATTCTTTTAAAATTTATGGTCTATAATAAGTCATAAATACTTGTGTGACAATAAATTAGTCTAATAGAGTATCTCATTAAGGATATGGTAATTATTATTAAATATAAAAAGATGTTTTTTCACACTAAGTAAACTAAAGTGAATTATATAAATTGAAATATAGGAAATATCATGATCTCTGTTGTACGCTCCTTAAGTAACTACAAATAAAAAAATATTTATTAATTAATTTATCTTTATCCCCCTCAGTAAATATGCACTATATTTAAGGATAAGATTAAGTTACTTTTAGTGATATTTGAAAATTATAATATTAATCAACAATTACTTGTTTGAATTTTTCTTTTGTTGGTACTTTCTTTTTTCATTTTACTTAATCAACATTGATTTGATATATTCTTTTAAATAGAGTAATAAATTAAATGATAATTTTATTATATCACTCTTTAAATATAATAAATTTAATATTTTGAAAAATATATTGAGAAATGTATATAATTAATAATATCGATAAATTTAAAAGTAAATAATAAATTATTTTTTAATTTTTCAAATTAAATAAATACTTATGGATATCTATTATTAATATGACAGACAAATAAAAGTAGATGATCAAGTATTTGAAAATCATAATATCAACCAATAATGAACATTTGTTTGAATTCTTAAATTTTATACTAAATTTTTGGTTGCGTATTAATATCGATTACTTTCAACAACATTTAATATTAAGGGCAAAATGAGATAAAATTATTTAATGTCATCTTGACTTACACTTTCTCCATTTTAAAGTACTTGCGGTCCTTATTAAAAATATTTATTATTTTAAAAGTATAAGAAATAATTATTTATTTATTTCTCATTTTATCCTTAGAAGTAATTATTTTGAACACTATAAACACCTCAATTACGATACAAAAATAATGTTAAATATTTAATGAAGTTGAAGAGTGATTATATCAGGCATAAATATGAATAAAAATAGTCAAATATTCCTCCTAATTAATATTTTAAGGAATGTGTAAATTAAAAATATAAGTATTTTTAGATTAGTGGAGGAAATTAATGAAAAAATATTTCTTCTCTTTATATTTACTTGTCCATATTTGACTTGGTATATTCCTTAAGAAGCAACAAATAAAATGATAATTTTACTATATCACCCCTAAACTACAATATGTTGGAAAATTAATTGAAAATGATATAGTACTTGATATTAAGGGTAAAACAAATATAAAATGATAAATTATCTCTTGATTTTTCAAATAAAAAAAAGTGAAATGAAGAGATGTCTATTTTTATTTGTTCCCTATATTAAAAGTAGATGTCCATTTTATTTGCTTATTTTAGAAAATTAAGAGATAAAAATCAGTTAGTTTCTAATCATCCTCATTATTAACTATAGTTAGAGCATGTTTGATATTTCTGCTAAAAACTGTTATTTTTAGAAGCACTTTTTAAAAATAACTTTTTAGAAAAAATGCTTTGAAAAAGTAATTTGTGTTTGATTAATTCATTTGAAATTTTTTTTTGATAAGCAAACTGTGTTTGGATAAAAAAAATTAAAAAGTACTTTTGAGAGTCAAATGACAGAAAAGGACAATTATCAATGCACTTTAAATATTAAAATTATTTATAGAAAGAAACTACTTTAAATATCTATCATAAATATTTTAATTAATTTTTTATTTTTATTAAATTAAAACATACATATTCAAATTTTCAATTAATATTTCACATATTCTAATTAAAAAATTAAATATTGATATAATATTAATATGGTGATTTAAATATAATTAAAAATATCAAGCAGAATAAATTTAAAATTATTTTACAAATTAAATCCACCACAAAAATAAATAAATAAATAAATAAATAAGGGATATATTGATAAATTTGTATATATGGTAGAGATATTTTGGTCTTGAAAAAAATAAGTTTGTGCTTCTGCTTCTAATTTTTTCAAAAACACAAATGTTTAGCTTTTTTCCAACAATAGAAAAAACTGCTTCTGCTTCCATTCAAAAAATATTTTTATTAATTTGCCAAACGCCTTATTTTTTAAAAAAAAAGAAGTATTTTTTTTCTCAAAATAAGTGTGTTTGGCCTCCCTACAGGAATACCAAACAAACTCATAGTTTCAATACATTTCTCATATTATTGAATTTATTATATTCAAAGTATAACATATCCTTCTATCTATTATTTTTCAAGAAGTGTGTCAAGTTAATACTTGATAAATAAAAAAATGAACAGAAGAAGTACTTTATAAATATATTAATTGTGTGATCAATCTCTTTTTTTATTAGTATATAAATTAAAACTTACAACTCTTTTTTTGTAAATATCTCCATCATCTGATGAAAAATTGGAGATATAACAACTTCATTCATTTATTAATTAAGCCAGAATGCATAATGATGAATTTGACCAGAGAGTGGTGCTGTTTACTCTAATTTTCTCACAACTTGATAACTTCTACACAGCTTTTTTGAAAATTAGGGCCTATAGAAAAGTAAAGAAAGAGATATAAATATCTGAACTAGAGAGTTGTACTTTTACAAAATGTATGAAAAGTCAAATCACTTTATAGCAATATCATCACATTATTATTTGGTAATTAATTTTTTAAAGTTAGTTTAGGTTAAGAGTCCCATTTGGATATGGAATGGATAATTGGTGATCTTAGACAATTCTCATCCTTATTAAGAACTAGTTATTGGAGTTGCACAAGGCCTAAGGTTCATTTCTGGTATTAAAGTCAGATTTATTTTAATTACTTGTTAAGTAATATTGAGTATCCATATTATATTGTTTATGCTTTAGTTATTAAGGAGGTTTGAATATGCAGGGGATTGTTAAGATTCCCATATGGAAAATGGGTCTCCTTATATGTTTTTGGACTATCTTCACCCTAATAACTACATTTTGGAGTTGAGTACTTGAGTTAGGCAGTTAGCTAAGAAGGTATTTCATGGTAAATGTTTATTTATGAGGATGAATTAGACTTTGATTAAATATTTTCACATTAAAACTAGAAAGGAATATAGTTATAATCTCAAATGAAAATGCTTGAAATGTTAGGGTACATATTATCTTCAATGTAGAATTTTCTAGCGCAAAGTCAAATTTAGCCGAAATGTATGCCAAGAAATGAATTCGAATCCATCCGGTTCATATAATGTCTTTCTTTGGGAGCTAGAAGAAATGCACATCTCAAGTACATTAATTAGTAGGTATGAGAGGATTTATGTCGGATCTTCAAGGACAAATAATTGATTTACCTATTTAAAGTAATTTGCACGAAGGACTATCTCTAATAGAATTCATCATTTCGAATTCTTGCTACAAACTCCATAAAAGAGTTTGTGTATACGTACGAACATCAGACGTTAAATATCTCACTAACAAACTTGTCGAAGTAGTTCAACACATTATTGAACATCAAATGAATTTTGGCACCGCATTAGATATTTCTTTAAGCCCTCGAAACGGGATGATATGAAAGAATTTTTAGTCAGCCATTAATTGATTCTGTATTCACATATGATATATGTGTGTTCACAATGTATTGCCACTAGAAATCAAGATATTTGACATTGAACTTGTAAATCAATTCATAACCTTCGGGAAACAACCAATTTCTATTCAAATTCGTTTTACTTGTAAGAGTATATTTTAAATTTGTCGATTATGTTATATGGTCGTACTCTTACACTCATGCGATATGGTTGAATTAAGGAAAGTTGTAGGTTTTATTGCACGTCAATCGATTGGAGAATCAGGTACTCATTTAACACTAAAAACTTCTCATATCAGTGGAGTACTTACGGGGCGTACTAGAGAACATGTGTGAGCCTCATCTAATGAAAAAATAAAATTCAATAAGGATTTGATTCATCCGACACATACATGTCATGGACATCCTGTCTTTTCTCTGTTTTATAGACTTATATATAACTATTGAGAGTAAAAGTATTATACATAATGTGAACATTCCATTCAAAATTTTGCTTTTTGTTCAAAACAATCAATATGTAGAATCAGAACACGTAATAACAGAAAAAAATGTTTGATGAAAAATTATTTTCATGTTCAATTTTAGATAGCACTTTTTTCATTGAGAATTTTCCGTTTCTTTTCGTGCGAATTCCCGTCAATGAATTTCAAATTTGTGGGGTCCTATTTATTTCATCTCTCGGTCCCCGATGAAACCTCCCTACCATTTGGACTCAATATATCTTTTGACTCTATATATGTGGGCACCTGATCAAGGTTCACCCACCCCGGTAATTATGTACAACATTATTTTCTATTGCACCTAAAATTTCTATTTCTGCTAATATTTTATACATATTTCTAATATGATTCTTATAGAGTTACATTGCAACTATTTTTTTTGTATCATTGCTTTTACGATCTTAGGAGTCATGACCGCCATCATGATTCAAATGAAAGTAAAAAGACTTCTAGCTCATATTTTTTAATTGAACATGTAGGTTAGATTCATATTGATTTCTCATATGGAACTATAGAAAGAATTCAATCATTACTAATCGATATCTTCTATTTATACATCAATGATAAATGAATTTAGCATAGTTTTAGCATTATGACAAATCATGTCAAACATGATTTTTATTGTGAGGTATCATTATAAATATATAGTGTCATTTGAAGTATAAATTTCATTTAGTTATTATAAAAAAAAATTACTCAAAAAAGTTATTTTAATAATTTTGTGTAACAAGAAAAATGAATGATTTTGTAAGTACACTTTTGCTAGCACATCATCACTAGGAAGATATTAATATCACTTAAATACTTCCTCTGTCCCTAACTACTTGTCCACTTTTGAATTGACACAGCTATTAAGAAATCAATTAATGACATAGTGAGTTTATCATTTTTCCCCTATTAATTATGAAGTGGATGAAAACTTCTCATTTTTCAAAGTAATTAGTCATTTAATTGAGGATATAATAGGTAAAAAAAAATTGTCCTTTTTTGATTTGTCAAAATGGACAAGTAATTAGGGACAACTATAAATGAAAAAGTGGACAAGTAATTAGGGATAGAGGGAGTAAGAATTAGGAGGGGGAGGTAATAGCTCATCTGATTAATTGGATTATGTATTTGATTTAAATATATCAAGGTACATTTGATATATTTTCCTCCAATAAAAACGATACAAAGGTCTTGTGAATTTGTTTTTAGTATTGACTTTGACACATTTCTTAAAGAACAATCACTTTTTAAATATAATAAATTAAATATTTTTAAAATTATCACTATTAATAATAAGAATAATTAGCAATTAAGTGATAAATTACTCCCTCTAATTATTTTTACTTGTTCAGTATTCTAAATCAAGAAAATACAATTTTTTTAATGGTTTATCCTTAACATTAATTATTTTTTCTCCAAATCATTTCTCAAGGTTTAAAACTATACATTAATTAATATCAATACTATGATAAAATACTTATATTAATTATTATTTTTTAACGGACATATAAAGTTCAATATGAATAAATAAAATTGAATTACGAAATTTTATTTTTTTTAAAAAGTAAGCAAATAAAATTAAATATTTATTTTTTTAATATATAATAAATGGTGTCATACCAAATAAACACAAGAAGTACGAATAATAAATGAAGAGTATTTATGACATGTCCCAAAAAAAAAAAAAAAACGTGACGTTGTGATAACCAAATTGAGTGGTTGATCTACAAATATTTCAGCAATGTCATCATTTCTGCTTCTGTTATTGTTCATCAATTTAATGTGTCTCTGTTTGAGTAGGTCAAATTAGGGATCTATAGTTAATACTTCTAAGTACAAAAATTCTATTTACGTCAGCAAGAAAAGTAAATGATAAAATGAAATTTTTTATTTACTTTTTTATTGTTGATATGCAAATAAAAAATATTATTCAAAAAATGTATTTATATAGATAAATACTATGAGAGATAAAAGGCGAGGGTAAGACTGGTGGTGATGGGGCTATGGAAATTAAAACTGCACCCTTTGGACCAGTTCAAAATGATGATTGTAAATTTAAGGAGGGTAATATTTATTATTATTTTGATAATATTTAATCCTATATTTTGATTTATAAGTTTTATGGTATGACGGTTAGATTGATTATATGGAATAGAGTGTTGGTTAGTCAAAATTTTTATATTGAAAAAATAAGAGTATAATAGAGATAAGAATGATGAGCTTGATGAGCTGGATTTGTGAATATATCAAGAAAGATTAGATTAAGACTGATGATATTTGGTATAAGGTGGATTGTGAAGGACAAGATGCGGAAAGTGAGGTGAGATGATTCAGAGATGTGTAGATGCTCTGATAAAGAGGTATGAGAGATTGGTTGTAGTGAGTTGGATAATGAGCAGAGGTAGGCCTAAGAAATATTGTGGTGAAGTGATTAGGATGGATATAACGCAACTTCACCGAAGATATATCCCTAGATATCAGGATACAAGGTTGAGAATTAAAACGGAGGATTAATAGGTAATCTACTAATTGGAAGTTCCTTTTTATTTTATTTTATTTTATTTTTTAAAAAAAGCAAAAAAGTTGGGCTTTCTGTTGGGTTCAAAAGTGATCAGGGAGTCATGCGGAAGCTTATAATTGCAAATCATATGGTTGATAAATCAGACGACAAATAACAGTATCCTAAAGACATATTATTGCTATGGTTTGGTCAAGCGACCTACATATGATAAAACTAATAATGAAAAACATAAAGATGTTTAGGAGAAAATCTTCTCATAAACAAAACTATTTATGACTACATTGTGGATGTTATTGTGTTTGTTATGAGAATAGAGATCTTCAATTTATAGATCTCCAAACTTTTCCACTAAGAAAATAATAAACCAAATATGGAAGAAAATTATATTTTTCTTTCAGGAAAAGTTAAAGCATTTATGGTAATACTTTGATTTCCTTTAAGAGAAAAATAAATTTCAAATAAGGCAAGAAAATCATAGCAAAACCCTACCACTTTCCTCACAAATTATTATTGGTTTCTCTACATGCATTTTTCAAATCATTAAGTTCTCATTTTAAACCTTGTTTTTTTTGTTCCAAATTGTTGTGGTTTCTCTACATGCTTTATCAGAATTTATGTATATTTTACCAATGTAAAATGTCACATGTTTCAAGGATTCCTAATGTTGATATAGTAAAGGATCGCCAATGAAGGTATTCTAGTGCATTGTAGATTCCTATTCAAGACTTATATCATTTTTCATTTGATGATGTCATGTGAATCATTAAAAAAATGTATAGTATGACTAACCCAATATATAATGGAAGTTTCGTAAGGGAACTGTTTCAGATTATTATGAGACAAAAGATTTTCTTTCTAAAGAGATTTGATTCGGAACTCTTATATATATCGAAATAATTTCAGAGGTTTTTTCTGACTTTGTTCATGTCAACAAACAATTCGAAATACCTCAACTTTTTAGAACAGATTTGAATCAAATAACAATGATTCAAGTTACTTCCTTTTACACAAAATGTGATTTTAAAACGGCAAATCTATCTCTATACATAATTCAATTACTCAAAGTACATTATTACAAGTTTAAAATTATCACATTTTATTTTCATAATTTTCACAAGACACATAAAAGTCTACGGACCTTCATCTCCATATACATTTCTCTTGCGTTTTAACCCAAAAGGTGTCACTTGCGTCTCACAAAGGTCCAATCCATGCCATACGCGACGAGGCAAATATCGTCGAAAATAAAACATATTTGAGCTAAAATGAGGTCCTTGTAGGACTTGAACTTGAGCAAAACCAGGACGCCAATCATCACTTCCAGCCAATTTAAGATATAGATAACAAATTGGTGATTTAACACATTGACCAGTGACTTGAAATTGATCAACCATGCAAGATTGAAATGGTTTTCTTGGGATGTCATCAAGAACTTGTGGTTCCAATGGATCAACTCTTCTAACATGTTTAGAATTCAAATGGTTCACTAAAATGTCATTGGAATTTTCATCACCAAACCTTAGACTTACATGATTTGTGGTGTCTGCACCTTTTGTACATGTGGTCTCTATTGTCACAAAATAAGTGCATTTTTCCTGAAAAAAATAATTGTCAAGACATAAGGTATTGTCACTCATGTGAATATAATTATGCTATTCAGTTTTCTAATTGTATAAATTTAGAATTTATATAATTCGGTTCCTGATTGTATAAATCTAAAATTTATATAATTTGGTTCCTGATTGTATAAATTCAGAATTTGTATATCCTTACCCTAACTATTTGTATACGATTTATGAAAAATTCATAATAAATTACCATGTTTGTATAGGCAAGCGAAATACACAAACAGAGTTCTGAAAAAATCTTGTATAATAAATACAAAATTTGTATATACTTACCCTCTTTGTATATTCGCAAGTGAAATATACAAACGGAGTTTTGAAAAAAATCTCAAGTGTATAAATACATAACTTGTATATACTTATCTTGTTTGTATATTCACAAGTGAAATATACAAATCGTAACCTTCATAGCAAACATAACTATAGTTATGAAGCACAATTACAAAAACTATAGCTCCTTATTATGTCTAGTACTTTTTTGCTATTTCTGAAATTTTCTCTTAAATATATTATCATACCTTCTTTTTTGTTGAAAGACTATCACTTGTGGGCTTGATGGAAACCTCTGAACCTGAAGCAAGAAAGATAAAACTTATGACAAAAATAACTAATGTTATTCTAAATTTGCTTATTAATATCATCTTTAATTAATCTATTGAGATTAATCTGATATAAAGAAATTAAGAAGAACATTAATGAAACAAACATGCATTTGTTTTTATATATAAGAAGCTTACTATATGTTTGATACTCATTCTTTGCTTCATATGGACAAAAAGGAAATATTCTTGGATGTTTAGATTACTTGAAGATAATAACCACCTTTTAATGATATTAATCTTCTTGTTTCATTTGCTTTTAAAGATAATTAATTAACGCATTAATATTTGATTTGTTGTATTGAAATTAACATGTATTGAAAAAAAAAGATAAAAATATTCCTTTCACAGATATGATAGAAAGGATACAAAGAAGATCTTGAGAGACAATTGTGTTATTAATGCTACTAATACTACATTAGAGAACACTTAAACTCACTATCAAAACTCCTCCGATTCCATAAGAAATTATTTTAAAATTTTTAGCACACATATTAAAAATAATAATTAATAAGAAGTATTGAAAGATATTTTAGAAATTTCTTCATATTTATATTTATTTTTCGTATATTTGTCACTTGAAGATAACCTTTCTTTGCCTCAAAGGAACGGATTGCTTTTGTAGAAAAATTCAGAGATCATTTGGTTCAAAGAAATGAATAATGCAGAAATTAACTATGTAAGAATTAATATTAGGGGTAGGGGTGATTATGCGTCGCTAATTGGGTCATTTTTTTTGTTAAAATCGAAATTGAACCAATTCTAGTAGATTTTTCAATTATTAAAATCAAACTAAACTAAAGTTAATATACATTTATCAGTTTGATTGTGCTTGATTTGTGCCATTTGAACTTGTGTCTTTGAACATAACTTGTGTCACTGAACTTATGCCTTGAGCTTAATTTCTTTTGCCTTCCGACATAACTTGTGTCACTGCACTTATGTCTTGCGAATTTTATTTTTCTGTCAAATGGAAAAGCAAATGCAGCAAGACTACTTCAAACACAAAACTGAAGGCCAAATAGATTGTTACAAGTAACTTAGACTACTTCAAAGTCCATATATAATTTACATTTTAGATTATTAAAACTTTAAGCCGTCTGTAGAAGATGCCAAGCAATACAATGCCAAATTTCCAGCTAACACATCATTTTTTTAAAACTATATTGATGCTTTACCAAATACCAAATCAGGTCTGCAAAAAAAAAATGTTAACTCACAAAAGAACAACCAGAAATTAAGCCTTAAATGATGGTTTGGAGCAGCATGTAACAAATGTCTACTTTAAATATTGGTATCAGTTTTAGTTAAATACTAACAAGAAGTACAAGGAATCCTTCAAACTGCAAAAAATCATGGAGTGTTTCAAATTCTGCATCTCCCTTCTTGTCCTTCAAACTCTCTTGACCGTTTCACGTATAACCGCGACAGTTTCACCAAGCTGTCCTGTAGTTTTCAGAGAATATATTGGAGCTCTAGGGAAGAATGTCACATTTTCTGATGTTCCAATTAATCCGAACGTTGAGTTTCACTTCCTCCTCTCCTTTGCTATAGACTACACAAACACAATTTCACCAGAACCAACTAATGGTGACTTCCTGATCTATTGGGACAGTGATAACCTCACCCCTTCTCATATTTCTTCTATCAAGGCTAAGCATAAAAATGTTAAGGTAGGTATGAGTCTCGGTGGTGATACAGTGAACGGTAAAAATGCTACCTTTGCTCCTACATCAATTACATCTTGGGTGAGAAATGCAATATATTCAATTACCAAGATAGCGAAAGAGTATAACCTGGATGCAATAGATATAGATTATGAACACTTCAATGTAGATCCAGATACATTTGCAGAGTGCATCGGGCGACTGTTGTACTTCCTTAAACAAAACAATGTCATCTCTTACACATCAATAGCACCATATGCAGATGATTCAGTGCAGGTGCATTATTTAGCACTCTGGAGAAAGTATGGTCATCTAATAGACTATGTCAACTTCCAATTTTATGCCTACGCGAAGGGCACAACCATTCCTCAATTCCTGCAGTACTTTGAAACACAGAGATGTAACTATAAAGGAGGCAAGATTCTTGTAAGTTTTGGAACTAATAATATTGGCGGCTTGTCTCCTGAACATGGATTCTTTGATGCATGCACCATACTAAGGAGCCAGGGGAAACTTCACGGTATCTTTATTTGGTCTGCAGATGACTCTATGAAGGATCATTTCCGATATGAAAAGCTGTCACAGAACCTCTTAGCAAGTGCAGCTTAGATATCTTGCATCTATTTAAGGCAATATTTTGTAGGCCATGACAAAAGATAAAAATTGGAATGCTAGAATGTTATTTCTTATTTCGGAGACTTCTCTAGGAAATAAGACATGTATGAGGTTGAACTTGTATTGTGGTCTTACAATCAAAATATTGATGCAAACAAGTTCAGATTTACGATTATGTGCTAATTACTATTCACAGAAAAATAATTATGTTTTAAAATATAGTTTAGAACACTAAAAGGACTAACATGAAGCATTTCACCAAAACGCAAAACATGTCAATTAGACTGACCAGCAGCTCTATTCAAGTGTAAGCATGTAAACGTGTTACAACACTTCTACCTGAGTACAGATATGTTATAAAATGCAGTAGCATGCGTTAATATAAAGGTTAAGACTAACAGGCACTTGGTTTCCATTATTATGCCTTGAATTAGTCGCCTAGAAAATACACAATTAAGAATTTTCCAGTTTCAAAAGCAAGCACTCCGTTCAGTATCTTGCGTAAAGAAAGTAAAACGTACAAGTTCCTTGACCAACTTGCAGTCCCACCAGCATATGTCCTGTATTTTCCCAAACCCTTGCACTTTGCTTCATCTACATCATCACTCTCAATGCATTTGGCGCGAAATATATCTAGGCATATGGATTTACTTGGTTTAACTTTCAATATCATGTGATGAGAATTAGATAGAAGTGAGAAAAGCTCTCCAGAATTGTGCTACTATGTTATTCAAGTGAAGAACACCATTTAGTGTCTATGCACAAGCCTTTCAAACATCCTGCGGAATAACTTATTCCAGCTTATTCTTTACAAACAAGAAACAGACAATGCAGTATCAGCCATTCAAAGCATTCATACCCCACAAGTTGTCATATAAACTGTCCAAATTCGATCACTTACCTAAGAAGAAACAATTAAGCCGTCCTTAGAAATGCCAAGAAAGACAATGATTGGCTTCCAGCTGAGACATAACCCCTATTAATAGTATGGATGCTTACAAAACCAGGTCCTGAAAAGAGACAAAACTCACAAAAGAACAAATAGCATCTAAACCTTATAGGGTAGTCGGCAATGGATACAACAAATGCCTTGTTGAAGGAGAAATATTTTAATAGGCATCAACTTTGGTTAAATACCAATAAGAAGTACAACGGATCCTTCCAACTACAACAAATCATGAAGTCCTTAAAATTCTGCATCTCTCTTCTTGTCCTTCAAGCGCTCTTCAACATTTTCCCTACGATCGAGGCAGTTCCAGCATTCTGCCCTGGGGTTTTCAGAGAATACATTGGAGCTGAGGGCAAGAATGTCACATTCTCTGATGTCCCAATTAATCCAAATATTGAGTTTCACTTCCTCCTATCCTTCGCTATAGACTACACGAACACAAAATCACCAGAACCCACTAATGGTAACTTCCTGGTTTATTGGGACACTGATAACCTCACCCCTTCTCATATTTCTTCCATCAAGGCTAAGCATAAGAACGTTAAGGTAGGAATGAGTCTCGGTGGTGATACAGTGAATGGTAAAAATGCCACCTTCACTCCTACTTCAATTACTTCTTGGGTGAGAAATGCAATATATTCAATCACCAAGATAGTGAAAGAGTATAACCTGGATGCAATAGATATAGATTATGAACACTTCAATGCAGATCCAGATACATTCGCCGAGTGCATTGGGAGACTGTTGTACTATCTTAAACAAAACAATGTCGTCACTTACACATCAATAGCACCATATGCAGATGATTCAGTGCAGGTGCACTATTTAGCACTCTGGAGAAAGTACGGTCATCTAATAGACTATGTCAACTTCCAATTTTATGCCTATGAAAAGGGCACAACCATTCCTCAGTTCCTACACTACTTTGAAACTCAGATGTATAACTATAAAGGAGGCAAGATTCTAGTTAGCTTTGGAACTGACAACAGTGGTGGCTTGTCTCCTAGACATGGATTCTTTGATGCATGTAGCATACTAAAGAGTCAGGGAACACTTCATGGTATCTTTATTTGGTCTGCAGATGACTCTATAAAAGATCATTTTCTATATGAAAAGCGGTCACAGAACCTCTTAGCAAGTGCAACCGTTTAAGATAATCCTTTGTAGGCAATGTTCCGTGTTTAAAGTAGTTCGCTTACTGTGGTCTTAACATCAAAAATCCAGATTTGCAATTTCTAAAGGTGCTAAAAACTTAATCTTTGCATAAGTATTGAGTAATATAGTTTGTTTAATGCATTCCATGACAGACCAGATATAGGACAAATGCAAGGAAATATGATAATCATAGGACATGAAATGTACTCATGGAATTAGTGAGGTGCACAACCCAAACAATTCCATTAGATTTGTGTAAAAGTGATGAAACATAGGCGCTTCACGTGTGTATTTCATTTTTTAAAAATTAATTTTATTATTTTCTTATTCCTTTCCATTTTCTTTTTATTTCTTATTCGTTTCTTTTCTTCCAGCAGCTTTTCCTCCTCAACCCATGGAAATAGTTGAGGTGCACACGCTGGCTCGAACACCACGGTTATTAAGAAAATAGGACACAAATGCAAAGCTTATAGCAGCACACTTCCCAACTTGCCAAGGAATCTAACAAAATGTAGCAAGGACTACATATAAATACCTTCCTCAAATCTATTTTTGTCTAAACAATATGCCTATCCACTATCCAAGGTCTATAGTAGATATATGTTTAGACAAAATAGATTACTATCAGATATATGTTTAGACAAAAAAACTAAAACACAAGCCATACACCTTGCAAACGTCAAGTAGGTAAAATATATTACTATCAAATATAAGTTTAACATGCTATAACTAGATGAATACATATTTAGAGTCCAAATGGAGGAGATGTGATCTTAAAAGGAATTTACACATCTGTAAAAGTATTAAGTCAATGCAAATATACCCACACAACAAATCAATCAACAACTGACAGTAGCTAACTTGAAAAAACAAATCAAGTTTCCAACATATATATTTAGAGTTCAAATGGAGAAGATGCTTTCATGCATTATAAAAAGGACAAATTATTTATAGAATCGATAACTACAACATTAAACGTAGCAACCAAGTTCATCTCATGAATTCCAATGGCAAATTTCTCTTTTCTATAAGAAATAGGTCAAGTACCCTTCAAGTGTCGTACTGATTCTTTTTTACGAGCCAAGTACGTAAATTACACTTTTTTTTACTTAAATTTTCAACATACTTGCACATACTTTTTTTCGAACAGAAACAGTATTTGGACATTGGGATGGATATAAATGGAGTTATGATGGAGTGGCTAGCAAAGAGATACCATGGTTTCAAGTGAAGAAAACTCACAATGTCCGTAAAGGAGATAAACTCACCATGTACTCCTCTCCCAGTGTCACATACAAGCTCCCCGCAAGCAGCAACCATTTCAATTCATATAGTTACCTTCACTATTGAGTTAATCTTTTAGATTTGACCCAAGAAGTATAAATTTAGAAGTTGCATCCTCCCTAACTACTTAGTAGTTATAAAGAACTGTTGGAGTTGAAACAGGAAAGCTATAAAAACTCCCAACAACAAAAATTAGTACTAAAATTTATCAAATGGAGTAAAGGAAACTCTTATTAGAGAAGCAATAAAATCAAGAATAAAATGATAGTTATAGATGCTAATAAGATTGCCTTTTCAGAGATTAAAAGCCACGGACGGATCCAGAGATTAGAAGTCAACAATCATACATTGAGAATACTAAAACATACAAATTTATATATGTTTTCTGCCATTTCTTGGAGTTCAAAGTTCTCTCTCCTTTAGTTGAGGTTACTCCCCTCCTCCCCTTCTCCCCTCACCCTACCATGATTTCTGTTGCTTGTACATTTGATATTGCCAAGCTATGCTTACACTAACCACTGAATTTTTGCCATTACTGCTTATTGTCAAACTCAACTAATTATCTGGATGTGCCACCTTTTGGTTGATACAGAGCTCTCTATCTCACATGTTTGATTCTTTACTATGTCTACGTTGTAACTTTGATTTCAGGAAAGTGCTTACAAAACATATTTACGAGTCTGGTGCTTTGTCCTGTGGAGATGGAGCAATATCGAACCAAAGACCTCTAATTAAGAATGGGGAAATCTCAACTATTTTACCCACTCTTTGCTGATAATGTACATTATGATTGCTTCTTATTGAAACATGTTAGTGGGTTTACATGAATATGAAACATTGACTAGCTTGCAGTTCAACCAGCATATTTCATCCCAAGTGAACTCTTGCTCCTTGTCGAATTGCTTAATTCAAATCCTTTAGCTCAAAGAAGGCAGTTAGACTATGTTAACATAGCAAAACAGATTCGATAAAACATTTTCTGGTTCTGAAGTTAACTGAACAACTCTTTAAAACTTGCATTCTTTTCCGTTTCCTCTTTGACTGAGGCTAATAGACAGCCTAGCTACAACTTTCAAAGGGTTCAGCTTGTGAGAACTAGGAAGAAGTGAGAAAAACATATCCAAAAGTGTGCTATTGAGTCATACAAGTGAATAACCACCACTTAACCAACCAACAACAATCTCCAATAATTAGCAAAGAAGTTGCACAAATTTAAATAATGTGAAGAAACAGAAATGAACAAAACATGTTAGCTTTGAAGTTTTGATTTGCTCAATGTATACAACCATATGCTTCTGCTTGTAAGATAGATTGAATCCGAAAAATGCTACCTATACTGAATAAAAAGTTTGAATCCTAAATTCATTCTGATACGTCCATAACCATTTCAAATTGAATCAATATCTCAAAAAAATTACTTGAACCGTGAGGATTTCCGCAGGTGTTACACTAACTCTAATCCTCAACAATAGCAGCAACAAGACTCAACGAAATTCAATTACTCATCTCCTTCAATTCTTCTCTTTTTACTCTTTTTCTTACTACTCTGCTCGGCTGAAGCAGAAGCAGCCTCAGGATCCATACTCTTCCCATCTTCTTCCACCTTCCCCACCTCGTGTTCACTGTCACCAACACCTCTATCCTTCTTTTTCTTCTTCTTCTTCTTCTTCTTATCTCTACTCGTCATACCATCTTCCTTAACTTCCTTCAACTCCAGCTCCCTATCTATTTTAACAAACTCCAGCTCATTTTTGTTGGATTTTTCCATCTCTTCTTCCCCTATATCGAGTTTTTGTTCAGTCTTGATCAACTTATGACCCTTCACTTTATCAATTTTTGATGAATTTTTGGTCTTAGGCTCAGCTTCCGGGTTTTCTTCCTTGACAAGATTCTTGCTTTTCTTGTTTTCTCGGAACCCATTTGGGATATCTTCATTCTTCTCAACCTTTAAACCCACATCCCGATTTTTCTTTTCTGAAATTTCTTCAACTTTGACCTCATGCTCCTTTTTCACACTGAGTTTCTGCTGAATCTTAACAAGCTTGTTGAATGAATCGGCAGCACCTTGGAGATATAAGGAAACAGCATGTGAAGCTTCGTGGTCTGATGCAGCAAATTTGGAGAGGGATTTTGCTGCGGCGGAGAGAGAGATTGGGATTGTAGATTCAACTTTAGCTGATACCCTCTTCATTTTGCTATGCTTCTGTTGAGCTAGGATTTTGTTAGGGTTTTGTGATTTGAACTTTTGAGTTCCACTCGACTTTCTACCTATTTCAAAGTCATACGGTTTTATTATTAATATTAGATAATTTAAGGCCCAATAAAATTCTGCGTATAAGTATATTAGTTAATTACTTAACATAACTATAATTTGCGACCTATTTTTAGCTTATAATTATGTGGCTCGGTTTTTTATTTTTGTATAATTCGTACGTTTGTATAATTCAGAATTTGTATAATATAATTTGATTAACTTTTGTATAATTTGGAATTTGTATAATATAATTTGTATACTTGTTTACACTTTTGATATTTGTAATTGTATAAATTTATTATTTCAAATTTATACAAAAATAACTAAATTATATAAATGTACCCGCGAATCATATAAACCTGCGAATTATACAAATCCACGAATTATATAAATGAGGCTCCTTAAACTGTAGCTATAACCCATAAATATATAAATTATAGCTATGAAATATAATTAAATTTATTATAATAGCTATTTGTGAAATTTCTTCTAAAAAATTATCTATATAAAAGAAATTGAAAGCTTATAAATCCATTTAATTCTTTCACTTTATCATCAAATATGGAGTATTAATTATTGATATGTTGGGACCAGTGACTAGACTGAGGGAAGCAGATCTAATTTAGAGTTTTACTATGCTACCTAGACAAAGGGTGATTATGTGGCTAGCATACCAGAACAAGTTGCTCACAAAGGAAAGGATGATGAGGTTATACATTTCAGTTGTAGGAGACATTAATTGTTGTTTGTGTGCAATGACTATGCTAGAGAACCAACAACATCTTTTGGTAGATTGCATTTGGATCGTTGAGGTTCGGGGAGCGCTGAGTAGATGGTCTGACATTCTAATTCCAGCAAAAAATGTAGAGGAATGTATGTGATGGATCAAGAATAGACAAATGGAGACAATTTCGCAAGGAACTAGCAGTTGCAATATGTGGTGCCTTGATCTTTATGCATGACAAGCAAGGAACTAGAAAGTGTACATGAGTTTTAATATAGACACAAAGTTTATAACGACACAAATACAAAAAAAAATCAAAGAAAAGGCGAGCTGTTCACGGGATCTTGAAAAGCAAGAAGATGCCAAGTTTTGATACAAAGAATTTGTAATTAATATAGGTTTTGTTTGCTTCCTTTTTCTTTTTTTAGCAAGTGCGTTGAAGGTCTAGTTCAAAGCTGAATAATCTTTCTAGAATGGGATTCAGATCACTAGATGCTCTTAGATTGTAAAAGCGGCTGAGTTGATTAAGTTGTATTATAATATTCACATCTTATTGCAAAAAAAAATAGTTGCATATAGTGATAAATAACACAATGCTCACAAACATAGTAGTTTCTTAATTTTATAGTATTAATTGTTCATTTATTCTTACACACCCATTAAAAAAATTATAAATAAGAAGAATTGTTTTATTGTTATAAATGAATTAATGTGGATGTCATCCGTAACTCTCTTCAAAGTTCATCCGTAACTCTCTTTGAAGTTCATGTATGAAATAAATGAACACTATTTAATTCATGTAACTTTGAAGAGACATTTTGTACTATAAATAGGCGATGATTATTTTATAAAAGAGACAATTGAAAAGTACAGAAGAAAGAAATAAGAAAGCATTCTCTCCCATATATCTTGTCTATATATTTATTGCCTGATATTATTTATATTGCTAATATTTTACAACACGTTATCAGCACGAGTCTCTAACCAACTGAGACCTACTTAATTCAAAATTAATTCCTAAAAGTTAATCAACTTTCTTTTAGAGTCAGGTATACATTTATATGTTTATACCACCTCTAATAGGACTTGCATAAATCTTTGATCGATAATTTAATTACTGCATATATAACTTGATTTAGCTATTATTATGATACTTTACTAGGCATAATAATCAATACGTTTCAAGTTTATATTGTTATGTTATTTATATGCCTAACTTATAACTCTAAATTAATTA
>JAJOOS010010518.1:0-53150 GCA_029582725.1 Solanum chiquidenum
TTTTCATTCCGCACTATTTTCATTATTGAATGCAATGAATGACTATGTGGCTCGTATAAGACCCCTTCGGGGTCGAATACGCCATGTTACGACTAGGGGGTACTCTCGGGTCGTGACACTACCCAAAATCTTCATCAGACCAATACTTCATACCAGGCACCGCTTCCTCTTCAAAGCCTGAATCCCAACCCTCAAGTCTTCCATCCCCCTCAAAATCAAAATGCTAACAACTCTCAAACATTCCCTCCATTTCAAAGCCTAAATGTCAACAATCCTCAAACATCCCCTTTCATATACCAGACCCTTGCTCAATGCAATCAAAATCCACCTAACGCTCAATCCTTAGTTCCAAAAGTCACTTTTAATAATCTAGTTGACACCGAACCACACCTTCACTATACAGCCTATTCCGAACCTAACCACTACGAAGAGAAGGAGAAGGAGTGGAAGGCCTAAGAGGAAAAGACTAGGCAGCTCATGAAGGAAGAGATTGTGAAAGTGATAAAAGAACTTGATTACTCTTTAGAAATTGTGAGGCTGAATTACGAAAATTTATGCATTCATCCGGATTCGGATATTTCGAAAGAGTTCAAAGTGCCAAAGTTCGTCACTTTTAATGGAACTGGAAATCCTCTAGCACATATGGAAGTTTATTGTGATCAACTTGTGGTAGTTGGGAAAAATGAAGCATTGTTGATGCGTATCTTCAGTCGAAGTCTAAATGGAGAAACTTTGGAGTGGCTTACATCAAAAGAATTAAAATAATGGACGAGTTGGAATGCACTCGGAAAGGATTTCACTAAAAGATTTGGACATAACGTAGAAGTTACCCCAGATCGCTACTACTTGGAGAAGATCAAATAGAGGTCTACAGAAAATTATCGAGTGTACGCTCTTCGTTGGAGAAAATAGGCCGCAAGAGTTCAACTTCCCATGTCTGAACATCAGATCACTGAAATATTTATTCGAACTCAAGATCCTGAGTACTATGAAATAATGATGTGTATGATGGGACAAAAAGTTGTCGAGATCGTCAAAGTGGGAGAAGCTTTGGAAATGGTTTCAAGACTGGAAAGGTCACAAACCTTACCGCATTGCAAACTAATGGAAAACCTACCAGAATTAGTGATATGGATATATAAAAAGGAAAAGAAGAAGAGGTATCTATGGTAACGGCTACCTATATGCGGTCAGCTCCACAAAGAAAATATCAAAACCACAATGTCAATCAGAAATGATTACCTCGTCCAAACTTTAGCAAGGCTCCTAAAGTATTTACACCACTAAAGGAATCTCAAACTCAACTTTATGAAAGGTTGAAAGCAATGGGTATGATCCATCCTATAGAAGCAAGACCAGCCAATCCTTTGGGAAATTTTTTACAGGGCTGACAACAGATGTGGTTATCATTCAGGAGTTGTTGGACACGACACAGAGAATTGTGAAACCCTCAAACACAAGATTCAAAACATGATCAACAATAATTTGATCAATATTGAGGAAACTACCTAAAGGGATAATGTATTCGGTGCTTCAGAGTAAGTGTAAGACATTTCAGAAGACAGTCGTCTGAAGATATTCATCATCAAAGGTTGTAAAGATGTATTCTAGTATTGACCAGATTTTTGCATACGAAGTTATTGTTATCTTTCTTTCGAAAATACATATTTAATCTTTTTCTTTCCATTTTATCGCACTTGTAATGAACTATGTCTAACCTGAATTCTCTAGAATGAGATACGTAGGCGGCCTGTGTCAGCCTCGGCCACTCCTTTCTTCAACTTTCAATATGTTCTTCGTACTTGAACTACGTTCGACCTAATTCCTGCCTCAACGGGATACGTAGGCGCCACAACGGCTCGGTGATATTTCTCGTAAGATTTCCATTTCTCTTTATAATGGCAACTGGGACAGAATTTTTGAGAGCATCTCAAAAATTCATTTGAAGATAGACTTCTTAAACAAGTCAAGACGGGAGATTAAAATGCATCTGGGTAGGTTTTTTGAGTGGATCTCAAAATTTCAAAAGATGACATTTTCTAAAGAATCAAGTTAGAAATCACGTTTGAATGTGCAACTAGGACATTTTCAGATCATCTCAAAAATTTCTCAAAAATTTCACAAAAATGTCATTTGTTAAAAGACTTATACTTATTACTATTGAGGTAAAATGGGACAAAATTTTGAGGAGGGACCTCAAAATTCCAGAATGAGCAACCTCAAGGTTAACAAAGCTAGTTACAAGAGTTCTTCTATATTCTAGACTAGGACAATTTTTTTGAGGGAGGTCCTCAAAAATTCCACCAAAACTACATTTCGGAGAACAGACGAGTGTGGAAGTCAACTGCATGAAGAAACATGGAGATAAGACCAACACCAATCCGTCTTTCAAACAAAGAATTTTTCTTTGGATGCAAGAACATTGAATTCACAATGTAAAGCTGTCAAGTGTGACAAAAGGCGTCATTTACACCCATCGTGGCCTCATCGATAGAACTTAGAAAACTTTTCATCTCATTTTATCTTCATTTCATTATGTTGCCTCAAGCGATATATAAACAATTTTTTTATTTTGCAGGAATATTGAAGACAAATGTTAATAGATTCTTTCAAAGTTTTAAGAAACAACGTGTTTGAGGATCGCTAGTGACGAGTCACGATCAAAGTCACAATTAGGCTCACCACAGCCTGATCATGATAAGCCGAATGACTTAATGTAGCGCTTTATCTTTAATTTTATTCTTTACTTCATCATCGATATTAATATTTGGTGTCAAGATTTGCAGGTGATAGTATTGATAAAGTCAGGATCATCTGTGAATTCGACATCAAACCTGAAGATGATCAAAAGCAACACTATCTTAGAAGTGTTGCAAGGGAAAATCACATCAGAATAGATGTTGGAGATTGCAACATCCTCATGATAGTTGAAGTTATCGAAACGTTACAATTTTTCGATAACGATTAAAGATGTCAGCAACAAACTCAAATTTTGTTGAGTTTGTCAAGGAATATGTGATTGACTTTAATCTTCGTGTGAAAGAATTAAGTCATTTACCTCGATAATTCTGTCTTTTAAAGAGATTCGTAGTCGTGACATGCATATACGTCGATATAGTTTTTTTTAGTATGATTGTCACGTAGAAAATTTGGCATACGTGTTTCTTGACTATGTCAGGGTCAAGATTTTAAATTTTTTTGGGTATCCACCCCATAAATGGATTATGCGTTTTGATTGGCTGATCAAAGACTCTAGAATATAGTATTGTTGGGTGATCCACCCTATAAGTGGTTCGTAAATTCACTTGTCCATTTTAGGTTCCGATTTTAAACTATATTGGAAGATTATCGAGCCATCCACCTTGTTACAATTGGAATATTATCGATCCATCCACCTCGTTATAATTGTAATATTATTGAGCCATCCACCTCATTACAGTTGGAATATTATCGAGTGTCCATCTCGTTACAGTTGGAATATTATCGAGCAATCCACCTAATTACAGTTGTAATATTATCGAGCCATCCACCTCGTTACAGTTGGAATCTTATCGAACAATCTACCTAATTACAGTTGTAATATTATTGAGCCATCCACCTCGTTACAGTTGGAATATTATCGAGCAATCCACCTAATTACAGTTGGAATATTATCGAGCCTCCACCTTGTTACAATTGGAATATTATAGAGCATCCACCTCGTTACAGTTGGAATATTATCGAGCCATCCACCTTGTTACAGTTGGAATATTATCGAGCCATCCACCTCGTTACAGTTGGAATATTATCGAGTCATCCACCTCGTTACAGTTGGAATATTATCGAGTCATCCACCTCGTTACAGTTGGAATATTATCGAGCATCCACCTCATTACAGTTGGAATATTATCGAGCATCCACCTTATTATAGTTGGAACATTATCAAGCTATATGGCTCGTTGCAGAGATCATCAGAGTTTGCCATGAACAAAGCAAGCAATGACATCTCTAAATCCTTAACAAATCATGAGTTGTCATGCGCATACGGTTTCCAAGGAAATCAGCATTGGCTGCATCATTTTCATTGCAAGAACAACATTAAGAGAATCATCAACAATGATATCAAGAGAACTATCAACATATTACATTAGCCTATTTTAATACTTCGACATCAAAAGAAGAGTACATGAAATATTATATTACAAATATGAAATACGGGCTTTATTTGCTATACGTCAAACTGGAGGAAGCTGACGTCAAATGTCCAAGGAGAGCAATTAGTGACAACACGGTAAAAGACACTATCATCTATCTAAATTACATTTTTATGCTCATGAGTGTTATATCAGTCTTTGTCAAGACCATTCGAAAGGATGATTTCTCAAATCAAACCACATGTGCGGACGACATCAATAAGGATGCAACACAAGGTGTAACTTTTTCTTAGCAGCGAACTGGGACATAGTCCGGAGATGAGTATCAAACTCTTAGAATGCGAGTAGAGGAGTGACCTCCACCACGATCAAACCACACCCCTATTAGAAGGCATGTGGGTTTTTCTTTAGGTTTATCGATTTTAGTTTCGCATCTAGAAAATTTTGGTTTTCACCGGAGGCGACTTTCCAATGCGAGTGACAATGCACCAAGAGCTTTGGAAATTATGTCCGTGTAAGTTCTTAATTATGGGTGTGAAGTGCACCACATTCATGGATAAGAGGTTGCAAGCCTTTCTTTTTCATACTCGACTAATTTGTCACTCTTCCAGAACTGAAGGTTATCTAGCATAATAGATTTCCTATTTAACCAATCGAGTTGAACTACAAGCAGCCTGATTCCCTAAGTTGAGGGATATGTAGTAGGAATCAATGTTAAAACTTGGTTGTACTTTGACATCCTCTCTCTCAAATATTATTCTCGAGGATTTCGGTACCTTCATAATTCGATATCGGGATGACTTTTGAGTTCTTTCAAAATCGTGCAATAAATCAAGTGTATCGAACTACAAGCGGTCTGAATTCTCATATAGCCTGAGATATGTAGGAAACCCATTTTTGGGGTTCGACCATAATTCTTAAAGTCCGTACCAAATCCCTTTTTCCAAAGATGAAGATGTGGTCGGTCAAAATTTGATTCGTCAATTTCATTTTCCTCAAATTTCTTTAATCAATCCGAGTAAAATGAGGGACAATTGTTGACAGCCAATTTTGACCCTCCCCGATAAGAATTAACTTTCGAACTTCTTAATTTACAATGATTGGTAATAATAAGTTTTTAAAATAAAAAAAATATAATAATATATATTTAAAGTTTTGAAGCAATTTTAGTCATTTTTATAATTTTAAAACAATATATATATTTTTATATAATTTTGTATATAATTATTACATTTTCCAAATATTCAAGAAATCATTTCAAAAAAGAAAAAAGATTTTTACTTTTTAAGTGTTTTGTTAATTAGCATTTAATATTAATTTATAATTTCAAATTAATTTTTTCATAAGTAAGTTAACTATTTTTATTTCGTTAAGGTTAAGAAGCTCGTAAATTAATTATATTAATTCATCTTACTTGACTTCTAGCCAAATCTATCCTAATTAAATAAGGTTGGCTATATTTTTAATTTCCAATTGTCTATGATTTAGACTCCTATGGAAAAACCTTAAATCCAACTCTAGCCTATTCAATTTAAAAGACCAAATTTTAGGTTTATTTGACCAGATTCCCAACCCAATTTTCTTTCCAGCGGACCCCAGCCCACTTTTTTACTCCAAAACCCGACCCATTTCTTTTTCTCTCCTCAAAGAAGACCTAGAAGATTCTCAGCCCCAACGTCTCTTTCAGTAAACGACAACAACCAGCAGGTAAACGATGCATGCTCAACAGTGATCTAAACGGTAATCAAAATCAGGTACACGGCGTCTCCAAACAACCTCAATTATTTCATCAATTAGACGGAAAATGGTAGCAGCGTCAATATGCAGAAAGTGTACATTGTGTTCTTTGTCTTCTTCCTCAGACGTCCCTCTCAAATTCGTACTCGCAGCAGGAAAAGCAACGCGTTTCTTTCCTTTTGGTTCGAGATCGAGCCACTAGCACAAGAAGGACATTGGATTGATCCAGAGCATCCACCTTCCTTTTGCCCGTTCGAATTTGTCGAAAATGGGGGAACCAATTTGGGATATTCTTTTTTTCTGTAGAGAATTTCGTTTGAAATTCAAATTTTTAGGGCCCAATTCTTATCCATTGTTAATCTGAATTCCCCTAAAACAACCCTAAATTCCTCCTATATAAGCTCATTTTCTTCCTCATTGTAGGGGGTGGGCATTTTTCTGAACTAAAGTATTAAGAATAGTTTAAACAAAAGTTATAAAATATCAAGTGAAATATACTCGAAAAAGGCAGAAGGGAATCCGTTTCAGCTTGAGTATTACTTCTCTAACTCCTTCACCATCACTTCCCAAAATCTGTTCGAAGTCGAGATTCTTCTCGGGCATCTCATTTGCTGTCCGTTTGTGTTTGTGTGGTAGAAGTCATCTCCAAGTTCGTCTGTTCCATTTTGCTGCTCCGAGAAAGGTAAACTCGATTCCCTCTTATTTCTTCAATGTTATGTTTTGTTTTGCATCGGGTGTATCCATATTCTCGTGTCTCTAAAGTCTTGTGTGCTAAAGCTTTCGTTTCCCCTGTGTTGTGGCTACTTGATGTGTGTTCTGCTTTAGCTCTAGTTAGTCTGTTGTTGCTATTAGGGTTTGATGGGGGTTTATTTCTCGAATACTCATAATGCTAATTTTAAATATTTGAATTGATTCATTACCATCCATGCTTTCAGAACCAATGATTGAAGTTTTTGGGTTAGTTTGAGTTTAATATATGTCAGGGATTTGGTATGTTTAAGTTTTGAGTGCTCATTTTGTTTTAATCTTTGTGTTGAAAGACTCTAGGGGTTTGTTTTGTTATCATCACTATATTTGTCGAGTTGAACTTGTTATTGGTTTTGTGTTAACCTGCTTTATTCTATCTAAGTGTTCGTTCCTCTTCTATTCGTTGTGAGTTGTTACTTGTTATTGACTTTTAAAAATATTTTAAAAGCTAAAAATTAATTGATGCAGTAGCAGAATGCTGTCTTTTGGTGTTGTCCCGTATTTATTTTATCTTAAGATAGAGTCAAGTGTTCCTTCACCTCTCCGTTATGATCAATTAGAGTTGTTTTCCCCTGTTTCATAATTAAATCACTTGTTTTGCTGCTACTGGTAGTGATAAGCTAACTTTAGCTGAAAATCCATGTTTAGTTTTTGTGTAATTTTTATCCTAGTTTCGACAATGGTTTAACATGCTATTTCTAGGTTTGCATTTTCGTTGTTTTGTCCCTCGTAATTTTGAAACTCACCAGTTTTTGATATATTATATCGTGTGTTATAATTTTCCAGCATGCTTCCATTTCTTGAGATTCCATCTCGTGTTCATTTTGAATGGAGTCCCCTTATTCATTCTTGTCTTGACCTAGAAATTGTTGGAATTTTTTTTTATGGTTTATAATGCTAACCATCCACAACTCTCATCATATAATAAATTAATTGGACCCCATTTCATTTTTTACAATGTATAATATTTTGGCTTTCCGTTTGGAAGCAGTAGCTTGATTGATCAACATTTAATCATCAACATGGTTTGGGGCTATTTTGTAAACTTGCATTATTTTCCTTGGAGCTATTACTGATGAGTACGATTAAGTTCATTTGCTATACATCAGTTTATGAGTTTGCTATAGTAAGTTGTCATTAGGCATATCATTAATCTTATCACTTTCGGCACTAATGCTTTGTTATTTTTGTTGCATGTGAAATCTGTTCGAGTCCACTATGAACTCCTATCGCCTTTCCCTTGCATTTTGGGAGAGCCGTAAAGGCTCAAATTCCTTCTTCATCGAGTCAGCCACTTGTAAAAATCAACGAACAAGTCACGGAGTTGAAACAATATGTCGCAGGTCGGAGAATTGAAAAGAATGGGAGGCCCACTCTTTATTTCAAAATTCGTATTTTGTTATTTTTGGGCCTAAGCCCTCTCATTGCAACTATTATTCCTTGTTAGTTATTAGGACAGGTACCCAAATGCAAGAAGTGGGCCTAAAGCACAACGGGAAATTAGTTTATTTTAGGACAGGTGCAAATGGGCCAAAGGCCCAAAAATGAAATTAGGCCCAAGTCTCTCTCTCTCTCTCTTTTATCTATTTTGTATTTGTTTAATTGCTTATTTGCTAGTTAATTTTAACGTTTTCCTAATTTGATTTTCCCAAAAAGATAGTCGTTTCTAGATTTTCTAAAGATTAAATAATTATACTTATTCACTACCTAAATTACTTTGAAAATATTTTATTTAACTAATATCCTTATACTATCCCCTTTTCCCTTTAAAAAATAATTTCAAGTCTTAAGTTGTTATCTCTTCAAACAAAGCATGCTTTTATTTTAATTTTTTAGCCAAATAGTTAATTATCGGATAACCGCGTGTTAGTGGTATTTTGGGTGCTTTAAAATCCTTTCCGAAATGCTAATATGAACCCTGAACCCCCTTATAATATTTTCATTAGATTTCTGTTTTAATCTTTTGAAAAAAATAATTTTCTTAATTTTACTTTTAAAATTAAGTGGCGACTCTAAAAGCAGTCTAAATTTATTTTTAAATAAAACAGAATGGCGACACTCTTGGGGAGTTGAATGGGTTCTAACCTTAAAATTGATTTGTTTGGCTATGTGTTTTAAGTGTTACTTGTTTCAATTCTTGCAAATTATAAATTGTTACATTCATGGCATTTTCTGTTGAATGTATAGAATTTTAAGGACGGTTTCTGCATAATCACATTCGAACTTTTTATGCTCGACCCTTTTCTGGAATGATCGGTAATTTATTGGTACGTCATGCGTCCATTGGTTGTTGTGAGTTCTAGCCTAAGTTTCCCACTTGGGTTCCCGGTCTTTTAAAGTCACTCTTAGTCAACTAGCGTAGAGTGAAACCAGATACCAAATTTAGCGTATTTTGAACTAAGTTGACCCAACACCCAAGGTGTGTTGGGCTCATTAGAAGTTCACCTTATGTCTAGTTGGCCCATTGGTCAATAAAAAGACAAATCATATTTTTGTGTTTAAATTTGAAGGATGTATACGTCATTTGGCAAATCATTGTCTCTTGGGTTAGGGAGTTAGATTATAGCTTTATTATAATCGAAGAAGGAGCAAGTTATCATTGCAAACAAAAGCGTGAACATCCGGAGATGACAAAAAATCAAGAACGAAGGATCTTTCCATGGAAGCATAGATTAGGATTGTGCCCCTGCGCGAGACTGATATTTTGTATCCTTTTTCCCTATTATGCATCCCCATTCAATTTATTTACAAAGCTTGTAAATTTTTTAATTTTTGAGAGCAATGGAATATTTTAAATGACGTATACATCCTTCAAATTGTTAGGCCTACCCTTGGCACAAAAGGGTCACTTATCTGTTTAGAACGCGCAATATTTGTTTGTGTCTTATAACTGCTTGTGTGAATATGTTGCTTTATGTAGAGATATTTTTGCTCATTCCTCTTCGAATTGATTTTAGAACCGCTAAGCACAAATATCAAGTCACTATCAAAAGTGCTCCAAATACTTTTCGAGTCTTTGGTTTCCCAACAAAATTCAAGTTTCACTTTCAAATCTCATATCAGAAAAATATTCGTCATCCCGAATTGAAAAAAAATTGATTCAAGTTGGTCGAACTACGTAGGACCTAAATTCTCTCCCGTGAGATACGTAGGCAGCCTTTCAAGGCTCGGTCCCCACTTTTGAGAAACTCTATCTTTTTCAAGTATTACAAATAAATTAGAGTTACATCTCAATCGAAAATCTAAAGTATGATAATACAATCGATTTTTTCTCGACTCAAGTCGACATTCACTAAGCTCAAAATCAAATAGACAAATTTATTTCTATTTAGTCATCTCCTATATCCATGGGCTAGTTTATCTTCGAATAAATCAACTCTTGTGTGATTACTACACTGTGTGTGATATCTTATATCACCTATTACCTACAAAAACTAACACATTTGTCTTTTGAGTTATTTTTCTTTGTAAGATACTCAAAACTGAATTGTGTTGAGAAATTGGTTGAACACTTACAGTTCTCAAAGATTTCTTCCCCAATTGAAATTTGTTGAAAGGAAAAAGAAGATGACCCAGAATAGTGAGAATACTGGCCTGACTGAAGTTGCTATAGTTCAGCCCTCTACCGTTGAACAAAATGAGTTAATTACACAGCTGATGCGACAAATTGCTGAATTGAGGGTTGAGCTACAAAAAAAGGCAAGATTTGTCAATTTCGACTATTGATGTCAACACTCTAGGCGATGGAAGGCTTCCACTCCATTTTCCTCCTCTGAATTCAAACTCGAAACATGTCCAGAATAACCCACCCTTCAACCCTGCTCAAAATCCCTCAACTATCAACTTAACTACCCCAAATCTTCATCAGACCAATACTTCATACCATGCACCGCCGCCTCTTCAAAGCTTGAATCCCATCTCTCAAGTCTTCCATCCCCCTCAAAATCAAAATGCTAACAACTCTCAAACATTACCTCCATTTCAAAGCCTATATGTCAACAATCCTCAAACATCCCCTTTCATGTACCAGACCCTTGCTCAAGGCAATCAAAATCCACCTAACGCTCAATCCTTACCTCCAAAAGTCACTTTTAATATTCCAGTTGGCACCGAACCACACCTTCACTATACTGCGTATTCCGAACCTAACCACTACGAAGAGAAGGATAAGAAGAATGAGAAGGAGTGGAAGGCCTAAGAGGAAAAGACTAAGCAGATCATGAAGGAAGAGATTGCAAAAGTAATAAAAGAACTTGATTACTCTTTAGAAATTGTGGGGCTGAATTACAAAAATTTATGCATTCATCCGGATATGGACCTTTCGAAAGGGTTCAAAGTGCCAAAGTTTGTCACTTTTAATGGAACAGAAAATCCTATAGCACTTCTAAAATTTTATTGTGATCAACTCGTGGGAGTTGGCAAAAATGAAGCATTGTTGATGCATCTCTTCAGTCGAAGTCTAAATGGAGAAGCTCTGGAGTGGCTTACATCAAAAGAATTAAAAAATGGACGAGTTGGGATGCACTCGCAAAGGATTTCACTGAAAGATTTGGACATAATGTAGAAGTTGCCCCAAATCGATACTACTTTGAGAAGATCAAACAGACGTCTACAGAAAATTATCGAGAGTACGATCTTCGTTTGAGAAAAGAGGCCGCAAGAGTTCAACCTCCCATGTATGAACGTGAGATCACTGAAATGTTTATTCGAACTCAAGAGCCTAAGTACTATGAAAGAATGTTGGGTATGATGGGACAAAAATTTGTCGAGATCGTCAAAGTGGGAGAAGCTTTGGAAGATTGTTTCAAGACTGGAAAGGTCACAATCCTTACCGCATTGCGCGCTAATGGAAAACCTACCAGAATTAGTGATATGGATATATCAAAAGGAAAAGAAGAAGAGGTATCTATGGTCACGGCTACCCATATGCGGTCAGCTCCACAAAGAAAATATCGAAACCACAATGTCAATCAGAAACGATTCCCTCGTCCAAACTTTAGCAAGGCTCCTAAAGTATTTACACCACTAAGGGAATCTCAAACTCAACTTTATGAAAGGTTGAAAGCAATGGGTATGCTCCATCCTATAGAAGGAAGACCATCCAATCCTTTGGGAAAATTTTATAGGGCTGACCACAGATGTGGTTATCATTCAGGAGTTGTTGGACACGACACAGAGAATTGTGCAACCCTCAAACACATGATTCAAAACATGATCAACAATAATTTGATCAATATTGAGGAAACTACCTAAAGGGATAACGTATTCGGTGATTCAGAGTAAGTGCAAGACATTTCTGAACGCAGTTGTCTGAAGATAATCATCATCAAAGGTTGAAAAGAAGTATTCCCATTATTGTCCAGATTTTTGCATACATAGTTATTGTTATCTTTCTTTCGAAAATGCATATTTAATCTTTTTCTTCCCATTTTATTGCACTTGTAATGAACTATGTCTGACCTGAATTCTCAATAATGAGATACGTAGGCGGCCTGTGTCGGCCTCGGCCACTCCTTTATTCAACTTTCAATATGTTCTTCGTATTTGAACTACGTTCGACCTGATTCCTACCTCAACGGGATAAGTAGGCGCCACAACAGCTCGGTGATATTTCCCGTAATATTTCCATTTCTCTTTATAATGGAAACTGGGATAGAATTTTTTAGAGGATCTCAAATATTCATTTGAAGATAGACTTGTTAAACAAGTCAAGACCGGTGATTAAAATGCATATGGGTAGGTTTTTTGAGTGGATCTCAAAATTTCAAAAGATGACATTTTCTAGAGAATCAAGTTAGAAATCACGTTTGAATGTACAACTGGGACATTTTGAGATCATCTAAAAAATTTCGCAAAAATATCATTTGTTAAAAGACTTATACTTATTACTATTGAGGTAAACTGGGACAGAATTTTGAGGAGGGACCTCAAAATTCCAGAATGAGCAACCTCAAGGTTAACAAAGCAAGTTACAAGAGTTCTTCTATATTCTAGAATGGGATAGAATTTTTGAGGGAGGTCCTCAAAAATTCCACCAGGACTACATTTCAAAGAACAGACGAGTTTGGAAGTCAACTGCATGAAGAAACATGGAGATAAGACTAACACAAATCAGTCTTTCAAACTAAGCATTTTTCTTTGGATGCCGAAACATTAAAGTCACAATATTAAGCAGTCAACTATGACAAAAGGTGTCCCTTACACCCATCGTGGCCTCATCGATAGAACTTAGAAAACTTTCCATCTCATTTTATCTTTATTTCATTATGTTGTCTCAAGCGATCTATAAACAATTTCTTTTTATTTTGCAGGAATATTGAAGACAAATGTTAATAGATTCTTTCAAAGTTTTAAGAAACAACGTGTTTGAGGATCGCTAGTGATGAGTCACGATCAAAGTCACAATTAAGCTCACCACAACCTGATCTTGATAAGCTGAATGCCTTAATCTAACAATTTATCTTTAATTTTATTCTTTACTTCATCATCGATATTAATATTTGGTGTCAAGCTTTGCAGGTGATAGTATTGATAAAGTCAGGATCATCTGTGAATTCGACATCAAACCTGAAGATGATCAAAAGTGACACTATCTTAGAAGTGTTGCAAGGGAAAATCACATCAGAATAGATATTGGAGATTGCAACATCCTCATGACATTCAAAGTTATCGAAATGTTACAATTTTTCGATAACGATTAAAGATGTCAGGAACAAACTCAAATTTTGTTGAGTTTGTCAAGGAATATGGGATTGACTTTAATCTTCGTGTGAAAGAATTAAGTCATTTACCTTGATAATTCTATCTTTTAAAGAGAGTCATAGTCGTGACATGCATATTCATCGATATAGTTTTTTTTAGTATGATTGTCACATAGCAAATTTGGTATATGTGTTTGTGGACAATGTTAGGGTCAAGATTTTAAATTTTTTTGGGTATCCACCCCTTAAGTGGATTATGTGTTTTGATTGGCTGATCAAAGACTTTAGTATAAAGTTTTGTTCGGTGATCCACCCCATAAGTGGTTCATATATTTGCGTGTCCATTTTAGGTTCCTATTTTAAATTATATTGGAATATTATCGAGCCACCCACCTCGTTACAGTTGGAATATTATCGAGTCATCCACCTCATTACAGTTTGAATATTATTGAGCCATCCACCTCGTTACAGTTGAAATATTATCGAGCGTCCACCTCGTTATAGTTGGAATATTATCGAGCCATCCACCTCATTACAATTGGAATATTATCGAGCCTCCACCTCGTTTCAGTTGGAATATTATCGATCCATCCACCTCGTTACAATTTGAATACTATCGAGCCTCCACCTCGTTACAGTTGGAATATTATCGAGCCATCAATCTCGTTAAAGTTGGAATATTATCGGGCCTTTACCTCGTTACAGTTGGAATATTATTGAGCCATCCACCTCGTTACAATTAATATTATTGAGTCATCCACCTTGTTTCATTTGGAAGATTATTGAGCCATCCACCTCGTTATAGTTGGAATATTTTCGAGTCATCCACCTCGTTACAGTTAAAATATTATTGGGCATCCACCTCGTTACAGTTGGAATATTATCGAGCATCCACGTCGTTATAGTTGGAACATTATCAAGCCATATGGCTCATTGCAAATGTCACACCTCGAGACTACCCCTGATGCGCGGACACGGGACCTAGGACAACAAGTGATCCCACACTAACCCTACTGGCATGATTATGAGCATACTAAAGATAAACTGAATAATAGAAACTGTGCGGAAGATATAATCATAAATAAATCTGAATATGATGGGGAATACCCATATACTAAATCTGAAATGAATGAAAACTGATGAATTTAATACAAATAAAATATTAACTCAATACTAAGCTGAATCTAACTATGTCTGAAATAAGCCTCTAAACTGACTAGAAATGTTGGGACATGCCCCAACTAGATCTAGCAAAAATGAAATTAAAGACTAATAGCGATAAAGATAAACATGTCACTAGTCCTCGAAGAATGAGGACTCACTACTGATGTTGTCGAACTGAAGATCACGAATTGATCTAAGCGTGATATGGATGCTGAGAACCTGAACCTACATCACGAGAAAATATAGCGCAGAGTATGCATTAGTACTTGAAAGGTACTGAGCATGCAGGATAGAGTAAAGCTGAAATAAATATATAACTAAACAAACAATAAAGTAAGAGCATAATCTTAACATGATATAGATACTGAATACTGAACTAACTGAATGCAATGACCAAATTTATAACATGCTGAGACTGAATACTGGCTGTACTGAAATGTGGTCAATGCAATAGATTCTGACTAAATTGTGGGAGTTACTAATAACCGAAAATAAAAATACATGAGCTAAATGTGGAGTCCGATGTATACGCCCCATCGAGAGGACCCATTATACCTTGCCAGAGGTATAGAGGCATACTGGCGTGATCACTAAACTGATGTTGCCCACACAGGGGACTTACACCTACGTGGCTCGTAGTTCTAGGACTATATGGGTACGCTGAACCCTAGTCCAACTCGGTATTATGCTACTCCCAATAGATTAAGTGGTTAACACATTATGACTGAGTTTCTGTATATAATGGATAGCTCAAAACTGAACATGCAATCTTAGAATGCAACAATTAATCTGATAATGATGCATTCATAAACTGAGGACTCACTACTGATGTTGTCGAACTGAAGATCACGAATATAAAAAATAACAATAGTTTCTCAAGACTTTTCCTTGCTCTAGTGCCAACATATATGTTCTTCTTCAAATGGAAAATTTATTATTTTTTACATAAATATTATATTTTGTCAATTATCAAACAATTTTCCTTATTATATACATTAACTACATCTGATTCTTCTAAATAAATTATCAAGATTGAAAAATGATATACAAGTCCCCATATGAATTGGAGATGACGATCCGTACGAAAAAAAGTATATACACAACTTTAATAAAGAAACACGTAATTGAAGTGACCTACTATAACACCTCGGATTCAAAAAGACAAGAAAATTCAGCTTTTAATAAATCTGATGTCAATTCCTACGGTGCCATCCACGGACCGTAGGTGGTGTCCGTGGTTGGCTGGTCAGTTTTTCCAAAAATGTCAAGTTCCAGTTCTTTTCCAACGGTTCACCAGGACAGTCTTTCGTTCAATACACGGGCCGTAAATAGGTTTCGTAGGTGAGTACCAAACTTAGAGAGATTTTGAGGTAAAAAATTGAGGACCACGGTTGGGACCCACGACCCATCGATTGGACCACGGCCCGTGGGTTGGTCCCATCATTTAAGGTCCAAAAACTTAAGTCTCTGAACCCAACAAACAGAGGGACATGACAGTCCGTAGGTGGACCCACGGACCGTAGGTCCCCACTGGGTCAACAATTATTTTCTAGGGGTTGTTGGGTCTTTTCCTAATTATTCTAGCCTAATACTATGTCGTTTTACCCTTCACCAAAACACCTATGTAAGTATTTTTAACCCCAAAATTTCCCAATTGAAATCATTCTCTCAAATTTACAAGAAAAAACAAGTCTTCCTCTCAAAATATTTCTCTCTCTAGAAGATGAAGAAAGCTAGGGTTTTCAAGTCAAGTCTCCTAATCCTCCATTGAAGTTAAGCAATTGACATTGAGGTATGATAGTTTTCATCCATGGAACCCTTTCATCCACGGAGTTCCCAAATTCGCCAATTTATAAAGCTAGAATTCCCCAATTGAGTTAGGGTTTTCTTCCATGTCATGAGTCCCTTATATTGATTTATTTGATTATTTTATGATCTATCAATCATGAATTGATATAATTGCATGATTTTATGATGAATTTCTATGAACCCATGTCTAACCTATGTTTTCTAGATATTGATGATTTAAAAGTGGGTTTTGAACTATGAAAGGAGAGTAATGAAATTATGCATGTTCTTATGAAATTTCTGTAAATATTTTAAGGATGCTTTGAGAGTAAAGTATCCATGATGTTGTTATGGTTGTGTTGCTGAAAGGGTTTCTCACATACACATGAAAGCATGATTGTGAAAGGTTTCTCACATAATTAGGGTTCTTAGGGTTGAAAGGTCTTCTCACCTAAAATGAACCAATGATAAGGAGCTATTCTAATGATGAGGCACGAGGCGATTACCCATGCTCTCTAATTGTAAGACAAGAGGCGATTACCCATGTCATATGATGTAAGGACAAGAGGCGATTATCCATGTTCCTTTAAGAGCTAAGATGAATATGAATAAGAACTATTCTATGGAAGTTAAGCTTAGTACCGAGTAGACAAGTGGCGATTATCCGTGTCCCATAACTATGTGCCAAGATAAGATTGTCTAGATAGACATTATCTAATGGATCAACATAAGCTAGAAGTTCATGGTGCTTATCGTGACAAGTACGACAACTCTTTTCAATGTGGGAGACACTGAATTCCATGATGATAGCTCTCATGGTCTTATATGTCGGTTAAGGCTACTTCCCACAAGCAATATATGATAAACTAAAGTTGCTTCAAGGAAGAATCTCATACATGTCTAAGGTGATGACTATGTGCATTGACCATGTTTATGACTCATGTTTTCTAACTCTTTATCTCATGTTTAGCTTGGTCTTTGCATCTCATGCAGGTATTTATCTCTTTAAGCATGTTTTTAAATGTTTTCTGCATGGCTATTATACTTGGTACATATTTTGTGCTAACACATACTCTTGCCTACATTTCCCCAAATGTAGGGTCCGACAGTCAGAGTTCCCAGTTTCGTGGCAATTGTTTGTTGAAGAGATTTCGAGCTTTAGGTGAGTCCTCATGCTTCAGGGGCGGATATTTATTATTTTTAGTCCTTCCTTACTTTCAGTTCTAGACTATGATGTACGGGCTATGGCCAGATTCATTCTTATGTACTAGATGGCTTTGAGACAATGTTTAGATTTCCTCTTTTCTCTATAAAACTTTGATATATTGGAACTGTCTTTTAATCTCTTTATTCTATTTCTTGTATGTTGAAAGCTAAGTGGCTTGTATGGGGCCTCTCGGGGTCTTATACGTCATGTTACGTGATAACTCTCAACTAAACTTCATCTAATTCTAAGTGTAGGGGATCACAATCTAGTACAAACCCTACGAAGAGTTGGGGTCGATCCCACATGGAGTGATACGGTAGAGAATTCAATTATGAAGTGAATGATGTGTTATAGTCAGTTGTAGGAATAAACTTTATCAAAACAATTAAAGTAAGTTGCAGGGGTTGACAACTAGTTTCAAATGGGGGGATTAGATTTAGCAATTAACAACTATGAAAATAGGGGAGTATCCAAGTAGAGAGGGATCCTTGGGGATGTGTCGATTAATTGCCAATTTCACTATACGGGTTATTACAATTTACTAAAAACCGTTGAATCATAGTGGGTAGGCTAGGCTTTAGATGTAATAGCCATCTCTCGGTCAACTACCACACCTCAAGCGAGTTCTCTCGAACCTCGTCAAGCATCATAATTATGAACAACCCAAAACCTCAATTAATCTACCCTCTCAAGCTAGATTTGTAATATCAAATTAAGACTCAATTTCTCAAGCTGAATCCACAACAACTCAATTACTACAATCATCAATTGATAACATTAATTCTAAAACCTCTTTCTCAGGCAAGCATATAATACTAGGCTAGAACAGTATTTGGAACTACAATTCATGAATTAAAACTCATCTATCAATCAAACCCACTTCAAAATAATAATTAAATCAGTAAATACTACTTACACCCATAAGATAATTTAGACAATTAATCACATAATCGCACCCCAAGAATGAGGTTTTAGCCAAACATTATAAAAAACAATAAAACATTACCAACTATGTTCTCCATCAGTTTAGGTAAGAGATCTCCGATTTTCACAATGCTCAAAATTAGTTTAAAAATCCAAACCCAACTCTAAATTTCTACTCCAAACTTAAAGAACAATGATTAGAGTTCTCTACACCAAAAACCCAGAGTTATAATGTGTGGGGACTCCTTTTTCTCTTTTCAAAATTCAATTTATACATTCCCAGTCATTTGGCGGGATAAGTCAAGCGTCGCCGACCAGGTCGGCGATGCGCCAAATATTTCTATCCATCACCTTTTAGACTTGAGTGTACACCCATTATGTGATGTGATTTTATGTTATCAAAGTCAGGCTCGCCGACCTAGTTGGCGATGCGCCAATTGTCCCTTCTTATCGTCGTTTTTGCTTGCATCTTCATTAATCATCCTGTATTTTTAGGCAGTCTGAATCTCATTCGCCAATACAATCGGTGTGTCGTCAAATGGTACATTCCACCGCTGAGTTGTCTTTGTCCAAGGGCTGGCACGCTGTAACTTTAGGCAAGCTGAAGGGCCACTCGGCGAGTCGCCGAGTGGTCTCGGCAATCGTCAGCTTTGCTTTTCCTCAACTATTTCAGCTTTTCTGCTCCCTTTTGCCCGGTAATATCCTTGCCTTGTTCTTTGACCTTCATACCTGCAAATAAGCACTTTAACATCAGTGTAGATCATAAAATATGCATTGAGGACACTAATACTTTGAATAATAGCTCTAAATGAGTCGAAATCTCAGACTCATCAACACCCCCAACTTAACCTTTTGCTTGTCCTCAAGTAAAACATAAGATTAATCAGTACAACAGAGATGTCTACAATTAATGCTACTAAAAACTCAACATGAATGCACACAAAAGGTTCAAACTACCCATGCAATGCTCAATTGTGCATTCCAAGTTTCAAACTGTGACTAACCATCAATAAAGAGACTTCAAGCTCACAATGCTCGCTTCAAATGCAAGTTCACGCTCAACAAAAGCATTCAAATTCCCTTACACCAAGAATGATTCCATGTTTTCACACAACTCATCAAATTTTTAGAATTTTGGAATCAAAAGCAACTCTCATATTCTCAAAGATAAACACATGCATGACTCTTTCCATAGGCTTGCCCGTATTTTCCAATCAACATGACTTTCAGCTCACTCAAGATTACAAAGGTCTTTCAAGGCTTGTAACGAGGCTGAGGGTAAAAGTATGATCATTTTGGCTTAGTGACTTCTTCCTTCATTAAGCATGGCCTGCATTTCACTTTTTCTCCTTCTCTTTAAAATGTTATAATTTTCACAGTCCACCCTATGTTCTCTTAAACATGATTCATTGGATACCCCATTTCTTTTATCCATTGCATAAACTTTGTTTCAATATTCTATTTTTTTTATGGAGGGGTTTCATATTTTCCAACACAATTCATCAAGGGAAGACTTTTACAAACTTCATGACTTTTCTCCTTTTTCACCACACTCCAAACTTAGGCTTTTGGCCTAAGTTGGCTATTTAAATGAATCAATGCTTCATGGAGGTTATAAGTGATGGGACAAAGAGGTTAAAGTTGTTCATGTTTTATCCAAAGAAAATGGTAGGCTCAAACGGTGCCAAGCAAGGTTCACACTCTCACAAGGTGGTCACAAAGGGGTATAATAACAATTTTGTTTCACTCTTCACAAAAGTTTCCTAAATCATCTCTATCATTCACCTACATTAGTCAATTGGACTAATGGGGCAAGTTCTAGGTATTAACCAAGAACATATTTCAAGGAAATCTCACCACACATGGCATTCAACACAATCATCAAACAAGACTATACAATTTTCAGCTTGCGTGCAGCGATCATCACAAGAGGTCAACTCAACAACCGACCAGTCACAATGAGATGGTAAGAGTTCACATATGACTTATGCAACTCAAATTTGCCTAATTGGACTCGCACACACATATCGTTAAATAAAGTGTACTATTCAAGTCATCGGTATTGATCGAAACCGACACTTAAATTTACAAGAGAACAACCACATTCACAAACACAAAGAGGTGAATTCTCAAAGTTGGATAAAAAATTTGCCAACATGCATTAGGGACCACAAAGTCACAATCACACAACCTAAATATATCAAACCATTACAAAAATAAGTGTATGAGTTTACCCCCACCCCACCAAACAAACCTAATATTGTCCTCAATGCAAAAATAAAAGTAAATATAGAACTCAAAAGGAAAGATCACTGAATGAAATGAGTGGGATAAAAAGAACTATGTGCTATATGGACAGTCGACGAAGGCTACTTGAGACCGCCGAACCATTCGGTGAATCGCCGAACTAAAGCTAGATCGCCAAAATTTCCAGAACGTTGGCCCTCTAGTTGGGACCAAAAGGCGGGTTAACTCGGGATCGCCGAACCATTCAGCGAATCGTCCAACAGTGTGACAGCTCGCATAAATTTCTAGAAATGTGGTCATCCAGTTTGGACCTAAAGGTGGACTAAATCGCGACCACCGAACCACTCGGTGGACCGTTGAAAGGGTCCTATCATCGCACAATCGACAGTCCCTACACATTCAGTAAACGTTATTTGAAAATAACTAAAGCTTAGGTTGCCTCCCAAGAATCGTCTTATTTAACGTCATGGCACGATGTGAAAATGCTCTTACGCATCTTCCAAATACACCACTTCAATTACCAATATTTCCTGACATTCTCCAAAATAGAGCTTCAGACGCTACCCATTTACTTTGAATGCTGGTTTGTCTTTACCTTCAACTTCAATTGCCCCATTTGTGAACACGAGTTACATTGAATGGGCCAGACCACTTCGATTTGAGTTTACCCGGGAAAAGTCTCAAACGAGAATTATAGAGCAAAACAAAATCACCTACTCAGAAATCTTGTCGAAGGATTTTAGTGTCATTCCACTTCTTCATTTTATCCTTAGAAAGGGCTGAACTTTCACACTCTCTCAGACAAAACTCCTCCAATTCATGAAGTTGATTTACTCTCCCTTTCGAAGCATTCCCCCAGTTCAGATTTAACGCCTTCAACGCCCATATTCCCTAATGTTCAAGCTCGACTGGTAGGCGACAAGATTTTCCAAATACCAATTGATATGGTGACATGCCAATTGGTATTTTGAAAGCGGTGCGATATGCCCAAAGAGCATCATCCAGCTTCCGAGACTAATCTGTCTGATTTACTTTCACTGTTTTTGCCAAAATACCCTTAATATCTCAATTTGAAACCTCAACTTGGCCGCTTGTTAGTGGATGATAGGGTGTTGAAACTTTATGCCTGACTCTGTATTTCCTCAACAACGATGCAAACACCCGATTGCAAAAATGAAACCCTGAAATCACTAATAATAGCGCGCGGGGTATCAAAGCTTGCAAAAATGTAGAGCTTTAAGAATTGCACAATACTCTTTCCCTCATTGTTGGGCAAGGCTACAGCTTCCACTTATTTTGAAGTGTAATCAACTTCAACCAAAATGTACTTGTTTTCAAAAGAGCTCAAAAATGTACCCATGAAATCTATTCTCCATACATCAAACAATTCAACCTCTAGGATAGGATTAAGAGGTAGCTCATGCTTTCTTGATACCCCTCCTTAATTTTGGCATTGTATGCATTGTTTAACAAATCCATATGCATCTTGGTGTAGTGATGGCCAACAGTAGCCTCTTTGAAACACTTTGGCAGCTGTTCGCACCTGGTATGATGTCCACCAACAGGCAAAGCGTGGCAAGAATTGAGAATTGCATTGACTTCCTCTTCCGGTACGCTTCTTCAAAATATATGATCTGCGCATTCTTTAAATAGATATGGTTCATCCCATAAATACTTCTTTGCATCAAACAAGATTCTCTTTTGTTGGTAGAAGTTTAGGCCCTCGGGTATTATTCCACACACTACATAGTTAGCTAAGTCAGCATACCAAGGTGGGTTGCCTTAGGTTACCCTCACACTGTTTCATCAGGAAATTCAGCCACAATGTCCCTCTCGTCGGGATCAACCATATTGGTTTCTAACCGAGACAAATTATCTTATACTTGATTTTCACATCCCTTCCGATCTTTTACCTCAAAATTGAAATCTTGCAACAACAATACCCACCGAATCAATCTTGGTTTTGCATCCTTCTTAGCCATCAAATACCTAATGTCAGCATGATCCGTGTGCACCACCACTTTAGTTCCCAACAGGTATGCTCTAAAATTTTCAAACGCATACACCACCACTAGAAATTCTTGCTTCGTGACGGTTTAATTCTCTTGCGCCACATTAAATATCTTTTTTTCATAATAAACCGGGTGAAATAAATTTTCCATTTCGTTGACCAAGAACATATCCTAAAGCAACACCACTAGCATCACATATGAGTTCAAATGGAATACTCCAATCGGGGGAAATATTGATCGGGGCTGACACTAGTTTTTCTTTCAAACACAAAAATGCCTTTAGGAAAGCATCATCAAAATTGAAGGTAGACTCCTTTTCTAGCAATTTACAAAGTGGGTGTGCTACCTTGGAAAAATCCTTTATAAACCGCCTGTAGAAACCTGCATGGCCTAGGAAACTCCGGACACCTTTTACAGAAATAGGAGGAGGGAGCTTGGTAATGAATTTGACTTTAGCTATTCACTTGCATTCCTTCTCCTGAAATTCTATGCCCCAAAATAATGCCCTCATTTACCATGAAATAAAACTTCTCCCAATTTAGAACTAGATTTGTTTCCACACACCTTTTTAGCACTGGCCCAAGGTGTTCAAGATAGGCTTCAAATGAATCACCAACAATTGAGAAATCATCCATGAATACATCCATTGAGTCTTCCACCATATCTGCGAAAATAGAAAGCATACATCGTTGGAATGTTGTCGGAGCATTACGCAAGCCAAAGGGCATCCTCTTGAAAGCAAAGGTCCCATAGGGACATGTAAAAGTAGTCTTCTCTTGATCTTCCAGTGCAATGGAAATCTTGTTGTATCTGGAATAACCATCCAAAAAGAAGTACCATTCACGCCCCACAAGTCTATCAAGCATTTGGTCCATAAAGGGAATTGGGAAATGATCTTTTTCGGTCCATGCATTTAATTCCGGTAGTCCATGCATACTCGCCAACCAGTGACCGGCCTCATAGGTACAAGTTCACCTTTCTCATTTGGGACCACCGTGATTCCTCCTTTCTTTGGTACATATTGCACAGGACTTACCCATTTGCTATCCGCAATAGGGTACACCACACCTGCATCTAACCATTTGACGATTTCTTTCTTCACCACTTCTTGCATATGCAGATTTAGCCTTTTTTGATCCTCAACACTTCATTTGCATTCACTATCCAATTGGATTTTATGAGTGCAAATCCCGGGGGAATACCTACAATATCAACAATTGTCCATCCTTTGGCCTTGATGTATTGCTTTAATACCTCAAAGAGAAATTTCACTTGCCACTCAAGCAAGTCTGCTGCAATGATGATGGGCAAGGTATTGTTTGCTCCCAAAAATACATACCAAAGATGAGATGGGAGCACTTTCAACTCAAGTTTTGGAGGTTCTTCCGTGGTTTAGCAGGGGGACTCTCTCAATTTTCAAGATCAATATCAAGCTTCAATGGGTTTTTTAATGAGCACCTAGTCCAGATATAGCAGCCACAACTTCATCATACCCTTGAACTTCGTCCTCATCATAATTTGAAAGGATAGCGGCAAGAGGTTCATCCACACACAACGTTTCACTCTCACTAGCCATTGCTTCATCAATCACATCAATTGTTGAGACCACATGAATGTCACTAGGTTGCTTCATCGATTTGCACACATTGAACGTAACCTCCTCATCATTTACCTGCAAATTTAACTCACCACTTTCAACATCCACTAGAGTTCTTCCAGTTACCAAAAATGGTCTACCCAAAATAATAGGCACCTCCGCATCAATCTCACAATCCAAAATAACAAAGTCAGTCGGACAGATAAATCTATCCACCTTCACCAAGATATCATAATGTATTCCAATACGGCGTTTAATTGACCGGTCATTCATGAAAAGATGCATCGTTGTGGATTTAGGTTCACCTAGCCAAAGTTATTTGAAGATGGCATACGACATAAAGTTAATGCTCTCCCTAAGTCACATAAAGCTTTGGAAAAATGAAGCACCCCAATGGCACATGGGATGGTAAATGCCCCCGGATTCTTTTTTTTTTTTTTGTAATCACATTGATGGTCATAACTGCACTACAATTATGAGAAACTTCAACCGTTTCAAAGTCCATACTTCTTTTCTTGGTGACGAGTTCCTTCATGAATTTTGTGTATCCCGACATCTCCGCTAATGCTTCCACTAAAAGAAGGTTTATAGACATATTCTTGAACACAAATAGAAATTTCTTGAATTTTGCATCTTCATCCCACTTTTTGAGCCTTTGAGGAAAATGGGGATTTATTTTGGGCAACAGTTTTACTGACTTTGAAAAAGAAGCAGCCCTTTCCTAGATATTTCCAGCTCTTCGGTGGTACTGCCTTGGACTTTCTTCATCCTCTTCGGGCATGTTATTCTTCGGTGCTTGGTTGTATCCCTCTACATTGGGTGTCCTTCTCTTTTCTACTAGTGTTTGCCTCATCATTTACCTCCACATCACCACCTGCTACTTTCCCACTTTGCATTAAAAGCGCTAAGTGAATTCGATATATCATCATTTGCACATCTTTCTAGTGGCTTGGAATCTAACTGGGTTGAGAGTTGACTCATTTGACATTCGAGTAACTTGATGGATTCCGAATGATAATTTAATTTATTTTTCAAAGATGAGAAATCATCTTTCATTTCCTTAAGCATGTCATAAGATCCTTCAACTTTATCTAGAATGCGCGACAACAACTCATCTACTCAAAGGCTTCCCGAACTGCCCCTAAATTTTGGACTGTCACCCATTTGCATGTAACACGCATCATAGTTGTCCTCTCTCCTCCAAGGTAATCTCAGTCAACCCAATTCGATTGTAACTTCTCCCTCAATCCTCAATAAGTGTGTTCCAACCTTGATTCCTGCCCGACTTTAAAGAGCCCGGGCAAGAACACTCCTCGAGTCTGGACACTCTTTTTACCTCTTTGTTTTCATCAACACTCTCCAACACATGTTTTCTCAACAACTCCATTTGGGACATCATTTTTCTAATGTTTTCATCCCGCTCTTGATCCTTTTCAATTTGTTCCTTTGTCATCCGAAAGTTCAAAGGAGATACTTGATCCTCTTGAGTGTACCAAGCACAATTGATTTTCATTATTTTGTCAAGAAGAGTAGATGTTATTTCAAATGGTTGTTGTATTATCCCTCCTCGAACAAGCTGGTCAGCCACACCCTTGTTGACTGAGTCTAGACGTCGGTAAAAATATTGTAGTATCACATTACCCGGGAGTCCATGAGTTGGACATTGTAGCAGCAACTTTCGAAATCTCAGCCTTGTCTCATGAATACGTTTACCATCTATTCTCTTAAAGTTCTTAATATTGTCCCTCAACTTCACCATCTTAAAGGGTAGGAAAAACCTGACATAAAAAGCTTCAGTAAGCTCATCCCAAGTAGTGACTGACTTTCTTAGTAACTCGGCCAACCACTTCGTTGCCTCCCCCATTAGAGAAAAGAGAAACAAACGAAGTCAGACCGACTCTTACGTGATATTCTCTAGGTAAAATAGACCACACACGTCCACAAAGTTCCGGATATGGTCATGGGGATCCTCATGAATCAACCCTCCGAATAAACTCTTCATTTGCAGCAACTGCAACATAGTGCTAATCACATGAACGTATTGCCCTCAACTAGAGGCAACCTAATAGCACCCGCAGTACCCAAATAATCTTCATTAACATCGTGCAAGTTACCGATGTCATCATGATGCCCAAGTTGGCTAGCATTGCTCATGTTAACACTCATCTTGTCACCTATTCAAGAGAAGCCAACAACAAACAAAAGTAAATTGATTCAACTACAACACAATCAAATCACAACTAAACTTCATTAAAAGAATTCTAAACATCACTCCCTGACAGCGACGCCATTTTTGATAACGCTAAACTACACTTCATCCAATTCTAGTTGTAGGCGATCACAATCTAGTATAAACCCAAAAAAGATTTGGGGTCGATCCCAGAGGGAGTAATATGGTAGAGAATTCAATTACAAAGTGAAAGACGTGTTCTAGTCGGTTGTAGGAATAGAATTTATCGAAACAATTAAAGTAAGTTGCAGGGGTTGACAACTAGTATCAAATGGGGGGATTATATTTAGCAATTAACAACTACAAAAGCAACAGAGTATTCAAGTAGAGAGGGATCCTTGGGGATGTGATAGATTAATTGCCAATTTTACTATACGAGTGATTACAATTTACTAAAAACTGTTGAATCTTAGTGGGTAGGCTAGGCTTTGATGTAATAGCCATCTCTCGGTCAACTACCACGCCTCAAGCGAGTTATCTCAAACCTTGACAAGCATCAAAATTATGAACAACCCTACTAAACCTCAATTAATCTACTCTCTCGAGCCTGATTGGTAGTATCAAATTAAGACTTACTTTATCAAGTTGAATTCACAACAACCCAATCACTACAATAATTAATCGATAACATTAATTATAAAACCTCTTTCTCAAGCTAGCATAGAATACTAGGCTAGAACTATATTTGTAACTACAACTCATGAATTAAAACTCATTTATCAATCAAACCCACTTTAAAACAACAATTAAATAAGTAAATAATAACACCCATAAGATAATTTAGATAATTAATCACTTAATCACACCCCCAAGAATGGGGTTTTTAGCCAAATATAATAAAAACCAAGAAAACACTACCAACTATGTTTTCCATCAGTTTGGATAACAAATTTCCGATCTTCAAAATGCTCAAAATTAGTTTTAAAATCCAATCATAACTCTAAGTTTCTACTTGAAACTTAAAGAACAGTGATTAGAGTGCTCTAAACCAAAAACCTAGAGTTAGAATGTGTGGGGATTCTTGTTTCTCTTTTCAAAATTCAATTTATACATTCTTAGATTTTTTCCTTCTACGGGATAAGTCGAGCGTCGGCGATGCGCCAAATACTCCTATCCATTGCCTTTTTGACTTGAGTTTACACCCTTTTTGTGTTGTGATTTTATGCGATCGAAGTCGGGCTCACCGACCTAGTTGGCGATGCGCCAATTCCCTTTTTATCGCCATTTTTTCTTGCATCTTCACTAATTATCCTGTCCCTTTAGGCGGGCTCAATCTCCTTCATCAATCCAATATACATGTTGCTGAATGGTACATTCCACCACCGAGTTGCATTTGTCCAAGGGCTGGCACACTGTAACTTTAGGCAAGCTAAAGGGCCACTCGGCTAGTCGTCGAGTGGTCTCGATGATCGTCAACCTTGCTTTTCCTCAACTGTTTCAGTTTTTCTGCGCCCTTTTGCTCGGTAATTTCCTTGCCTTGCTCTTTTGCTTTCACACTTTCAAATAATTACTTTAACATCAGTTTAGATTATAAAATAGGCATTGAGGATACTAATACTATGAATAATAAGTTCTAAATGAGTCAAAATCCCAGACTCATCATTATGCCTAGGGGTTACCTTGGGTCATGACAAACTTGGTAATCAGAGCACAAGATTTATAAAGATCCTAGAAAGTCTCATAGGCCACGTCGAGTAGAGTCTTGTTCATGAGTGTGAATCGCGCCATATTTATGAATGAGAGCCTACAAGATGTTTAGGAAACTCCACTTCTTTCATCACTCTAAGGTCGTTCGATAGAGTTTAAGTTTTAAAGTCTCTCTCGTAATCCTTAACCAATGCTCTACGGGAGATGGCTACTCGAAGAGCTTATGCTAGGAGGAATGCGGGAGAGAATGCAAATTAAGAATCTCTTCCTCCAGCTCCCCAAGTTCCAATCAATCCTTTGGTTGAGCAGGTGACTAATGCAGAGTTTAGGGTTGCTTTTCAAGTGTTGGCCCAAGCCATGAAGGCCCAAGACAATAAGGAGGTTGTGGTTCCCGTGAACCCAAATGTGGGTACGTCGGCATCTAGAGTGAGAGACTTCACTAGAATAAATACTTCAGAGTTTCATAGTTCTTAGGTTGAGGATGATCCTCAAGATTTTATTGATGAGGTTTACAAGGTGTTGATGATCATGGGAGTGACACCAGTGGAAAAGGCGGAGTTGTCCATTTATCAACTTAAGGGTATTGCTCAAATATGGTACAACCAATAGAACCAGAAGATACGGGTCCTCTAGATTGGAAATAGTTCAAAGTTGCTTTTCTAAATAGGTTCTTTCCACTTGAGATGAAGGAGGCAAAGGTGCTTGAATTCATTAACCTTCATCAAGGAAGTATGTGTTAAAGAATATGCCTTGAAGTTCACACAATTGTCTAGATATGCTCCTACTATGATTTCCAATCCTAGGGCAAGGATGAGTAAGTTTGTTTCGGGTGTGTCTGAGATGGTGGTTAAGGAATGCCATACCGATGTGCTTGTCAATGATATGGACATCTCTCATCTCATGGTTCATGCTCAACAAATTTAAGAGGAGAAACTTAAGGAGAAGTCTAGGGAGGTAAAAAGGGCTACGACCGGTGATGGTAACTTCTCTCATTCAAGGTCCGATGGACATGATTGTTCTAAGTTCCGACAAAGGTTTTTCGTTCAAGGTTCTTCCAATGATCCTCCTAAGTTCAACAAGGATAGGGTGTCCAACCCTAAGCCTCATGGAGGAAGTGGTCGTGGGTATTTATTGCCTAATTATGCTAAGTGTTGGAGGAAGTATGAGGGCAAGTGTCTAGCTGGTTCCAATGCTTTCTTTGGTTGTGGTAAGGTGGACCACAAGATTAGGGATTGACCTTCAGTTTCTAAAAATGAGGGAGATAATAGTAGACAAGCTCAATGATGAGTCCACGATTTGGACTCATTTGGGGCTTTATTTTAATAGATTTAGTGACCTCAAATGCATATTTTGTGCCACTAACTGATGTAAATCCTTGATTTTTAGGTATTTGGATTGAGGAACAAAGCATGGACACTAATGAGCAAAACGGAAAAAGGCAGCTGAAAGAATGAAGAAAAAAAGGCCTGATGATTGCCTAACCCATTGGGCGAGTCATCTAATGGCCATGATCTCTCCTAAAGTTCTAGTGTGCCAAGCCATGAAAGAGAAAATCATGTCGGCAATAGAAAGGAGCAGTCGGCGTGTTGCCGAATGGTTTCGTGATGCAGTGCTAAATCGTCCAAAGTTACAGAACTTGAGGATGTTGAAAGCCAAAGCAAGAAGGTGATTGAACTAACCAAAGGGCGGATCACCGAGTGGATCAGCGATCCCGACTTATTGCGCCGAATGGTTCTTCGCAGCACAATAATTGGCGACTATTATTACATTTTCAAACTTTATGTTTAGTATCATATTTTATTTTGAACATTCATTAGAGTAATTTTTGAGTTTGAACTTTGAGTTTGGAGACAATATTTTCCTTAGCTTTGAAGATTTCTATTTTTGAGAAATTGGAAGTAGGTCTTTGAGATTCTTCAACCTTGACCTTTGTAAAGATGAAATTAATCTTATCCAGTTGATGGAAACATAATTTAGTAACGATTTCTTTCTTTTTATCATGTCTAGCTAAAACCCCAATTCTTGGGGTGTGATTATGAGTTGATTTAGCTTATGGGTGTTGATAATTGATAGTGCAAATGTTGCTTAAAAGCGATTTCAATCAGTAATTGTGGTTTAATTTATAGGGTTGTAGTTGCAAATGCAATTCGACCTTCCTATTTTTGGCCTACTCGAGAGAGAGGTTTTAAAACCAAGATTACAGAATTGATAGTTTATGGGTATTGGGTTATCATGGGTTCAGCTCGAGAGAGTGAATCCTAAAACCTTTTTCACACATTCAGCTCGAGAGAGTGAACGGACTAAAGCGTAGGTTGTTCGAGAAACTAATTTGATTCTGGGTAAATTGTTCGAGAGAAAGTTTATCCCCACTAAAGTCTAGCCTTTTCACTGATTTGCAGTTATTTACTATCAGTTGCAATTATCCATTTGTCTACCTTAGCCTATAATCCAATCACATCCCAAGAACCCGTCTCTTTACTTGTTAATTAGTGTTATTTGTTGTTGTTGTTGTTGTTGTTGTAGTTGTTGTAGTTGTTAGTTATAACCAAAAAACCCCATGTTATTTGACACTTGTGTCACCCTAACTTTGAAGTATGCTTTTATTCGTAAATCTTTTTACCTATGATTGACTTGAACATATTCGTGCTTTGCTTTTGATTCTCAAATATGTACCACTTCATGTGGGAACGATCCCAACCCAATTGGTTGGGTTATATACTGACTAACGATCGCTGACTCTTAGAACTGGATTAAGTGTCATTGATAGCATTTTTTTTAAATATCAAAATGACGCCGCTGCCGGGGAGTGGTTTTGGTTGAGAATCTTTAGTTAAGTTGAATTTTGTTCTTGTTAGTCATAGTTGAACTTACTTAATTTTAGTTGTGTTTTGCTTGTTTGTGTTTTGAAACAGGAAGTATGAGTGTGAACGACAGCAATGGTAGCCCTTCTTGGGAGGAGCTGGTCACCACATTTAATGTGCCATTTTTCCTCCTTCGAAGATGATGACTCTTTGGGACAACATGCAGAGCTTCAAGCATCTTGAGGGTGATCCAATTCATGAAACTTGGCTACGATTCAAGAAGTTGGTGCTCCAATGCCCAACTTATTGCTTGACTGACAATGTATTGCTGCAATATAGTGTTGCTGACCAACTTTCTCCCGGAGGTTTGATGCAACAACCTTATGTGATAGCGGCTCAGCTCTTGGATGGCATGACCACAATCAATCGGGCTTAGTACACCCGTGAAGATCAAGTCTCCCCTCTAACATTTAAATTGACCAAGGAGCAGATGGAGAAAGACCAAGAGAGGGACCAGAACATGGCCAAGATCATGACACGACTTGACATTTTTTCCAAAACTGTCATGGGAGCTAGTGCTTGAGGTGTCAATGTCGTGGATGTAGGGTGTGTTAATCCTGATGAGGCAAAGTTTGAGGCTTTGTACAATGAAGAGGTGAATTTCCTGGCCAACCAAGCTGGTGGTTATCGTTCAAACTACCCGAGGCATGGTGGAAACCAAGGTTGGAACATGGATGAAGGTTCGAAGGATCGTGATCAAGAATGGAGGGATCGAAATCCTAATTGGAAGGATAAAGAGAAGGATAGGTATGTGCTTCCCCACGAGCGTCAAAAGCCAAATGATTTGGAAGGTGGCAGGTATGAGGATATACTTTCTCGTATCTTCAACAAAGTTGAGGGGTCCGACAAGATTTTGATAGAAATGAAAAAAGATGTGTCGACCCTTAGCCAGAGTGTTACCTCCCAATCAGTATCGATCAAGCAGTTGGAGATCCAAATGTCTCATATCTCATCTCATTTGAACCTGAGACAGCAAGGGGATTTGCCTAATAATACTATGGTCAACCCCAAGAATGAGGTTTGAGTGTGGACTTGTGTCGTTCCACGATGTTAACTAAGGCATTGCTTGGGAGGCAACCCAAGTTTTTATTTACTTTCTTTTTAAGTTTGGAATAATGGTGTGTTGATTGTGCAAGTCGAAGTGTGGAAAGTGTTTAAAAAGTGTAGGTTGGCGAGCCAAAAGCCCAGTCGACGCATCACCAAAGAGGTCGGCGTGCCCGACTTGATGCGCTGTTTTACTCAAGACATCTTCAAATTGGAGTCTATAAAACTCGGTGAGCCCAGGAGCTGATTGGCAAATCGTCAACCGAATCGGCGATCACAACTTTGTCCTCCATTTGGACCGCCACGATAACTGGAGGTCCTATAAAACTCAGCGAGGTAACACGTCGGGTGGGTTGGTGAGCAAAACTAATGTCGGCGAATGGGCGAGAACTAGATGATTTTTAAAGGCCAAAGGTTTAAACTTTCCAACTCTTTCATTTTCCCTCACTTTTGAACTTCCCAAACTCACACCTGCACATTATTTTCTATATTTCTTGCATTTTCTTCGCATTTTAGTCATCAGATTTATGTTCAAAGTTAGATTACTTTGTCGTCTAGCATTTCAACTTGTTTATTCGGCATCTAAGGTTAGTTTTCCAAACCCCGAATCCTAATTTAAAAATTTGTACTCATTTGCAAGTGATTTTATCTTAGTGATGTGTGTCGGGCCTCTTTGATGTTTGATTTTGTGCTTGCATACTCGTGGGCCTAGTTTAAGTTGATAAGCTTGCCTGTAATGCCTTTATTGTTGAATTCCTGTGATTTTGTGCCTTAAAATTGGTTTAAATTTGTGGGGTTGTGCTTGCATGTTGTTGGGTCTAGTCGGGTGATGTCTAAGTAGCCCGCATTTGTGCCAAATGACATATTTTGCCCAATGATGGAGTGGTCGATGTCATTCCTAAGGGGAAAATTCGTCAAATGGCCAAATTTGGCCAAACTGGGAGAAGTCTGAGTATCCCGGGGGCATGGGTGTAATGGGTCTTAGTTTAATTGCGGAAGTTCATGTTTTGATTTTGATTTCAGGGGTTGCGGGGTTGAATTTGAGAAGATGGGTTGAAAGTAGGCACGTTGGGTCATTTGGCAAGCTGGGTCGAGCTCGCCGAACCACTCGGCGGTCCTCCAAAGTTCCCCATATCTCCTTTAATTTCATGCTAAATGTGAATTTTGGTTTTGTAACTTTCAGCGAGAAGCCTGATTTCGCCGAATGCACTCGACGAAAGTCCTTCTTGGTAGCCCTTTGTCTACGCCCCTGACCCTTAATTGCACTGTAACTTTCGGCGGGCTAATTCTTGCTTGCCGAAACCTGTCGGCGATTCATCGAAAGGCCTTCCCATCACCGACAACCAAAATTTTCTGAGATTTTTGAGCCAATCCTTTCACCGAGCTCGATCTAGCTCGCCAAAGAGATTTGGCGACTCGTCGACTGGTTCGGTGAGTTTGTCTACAACTATTTTTTTGTGCTTTTGCTTGAAATGTTTATGACGTTTCCTGATGTTTTGCAGACATGGCTATACCAAAGGTTGTTGGTAGGGACATATTGCCCCGCAAAAGGGAAAAAGGGATAGAAACCAATGAGGATGTAGCTGCATCCAGGGGCAAGGCTAGCAAACTTCCCATAATTGGTGGGAAAGGCAAAAAAAAGGGAAGGACCTGCATCACCGGAGGTCAGCTCCGACAGTGACGGTATCTACACCACTCACCTCACTACTTCTGAGAGTAAGGGTGAGCACTGGGAGGATCAGGCTGCAGCTTCGGAGCCTGAAGATGATGAATTATTGGTAGCATAGAGGGCTGAGCTGTGATAAAAAAGTATGAATGATCCGTCTAGGATCAGGACTCATCAGGCCACCACTACTTCTCCTCCAACTCCAGCACATGCAGTGGTCCTAGCATCACCAGTACAGGGTCCTCCTCCCAAGTCTATGAACTGACTAAAGACTGAGGGACTGACGACAATCATAGAGGAGAAGAGGCTATCCACTGATGGGGTCATTGATAGGTACCTAGAGATTAGGAGCTCCCTCAGATCACATAAATTCCAAATCTTCACCAAGCCTCGTGGCCCGTACATTCCAAGCTGGGTTAGAGAGTGATACAACGCTTACAATGCCTTTATACCACAAGGAAAGAAGCCGACAGCCAAATTCGAGTCGGTTGACTATGTGGTTGTCAGAGGCCGAAAGGTGAAATGTGATAGTGAGGCTATCAACACAGTCTTGGGCTTTTCCACACGTATTGATGATGACTCCCAGCCAACATGAAGAAGTGGTTAGCTCCACTGATATCCGATGGGACTCCCAAATGGCTCGAGGTTGGAGCACCGATTGAGAAGAAAGATCTGAACATAGCTGCAAGGTTCTGGTTTGGCTTCATCAGCAGTACTATCATGCCATCCTAGAATGAGTGGATTCTCTGCCATGCCAAGGAAACCTGTTTGGGATGCATCATTGATGAGATGAGGATCAATCTGGATATGACTATGGCACAGGAGATGCCCATACGGGCCAAGCAGCGCCATACTTCCCTCCTCTTTCCGGTGTTAATCACCGAGTTGTGCAGCTGGGATCGAGTTCCTAGCGATGCAAAGAAGGATGTGGAAGTGATTACCACATCTTCTACTGATATTTAAAGAATCGAGATGGAGTATTTTAAAGATGAGGCGGAGAAGAAGAAGAAGGCAGACTCGGTGGACTATTCCCCGGTTGTTGACACAGACACATTACCTGCAGAGGCACCTCTGCCTATTCCGGACGCTGGGCCTTCAGGTACTTCCAGTGTTGTTCCTTCTGACACCCCTAGTTCCTCTCCTGCTACATTGCCTCCCAGAGCTGCTGTTGTTACTGTTTCTCGACCCCTGCTCACTCAAGCTGCACTACTCCGAATTGGAAAGCTAGCCTATTATGCCGATCATCGTGCTGCCAGTCTTGAGACCTCCATCCCAGGCATGATTCAAACAGCCCTGGCTGATGCTGTGACAACATTGAGCGCTACCATTGATGCCCTTGCGGCTAGGATAGCGGTGTGTGAGCGTGACCAAGGGTCCACCAAGGAGGTGATGGCTCTAAAGGCCGACATTGATGCGCTGAAGAGAGATGTGGACCAGCTAAAGTCCACCAATATGTCTATATGATCTTTAGGATGGTTGAGATCCCCGATGTGCCAGTTGAACCAGACATGTCTCCGGCTATCACCAGAGATGATATTCGAGTTGAGAAGGAAGCCAATCCCGAGTCTAAGGTGGAGACAGATGAGGAGTTGCTGGAGGTTGCTGAGGAGGTTTCTTACGAGGGCCTTACAGAGACTGAGGAGGCCATGATCGATGCAGCTGTGCAGACCTCTTTGGCAGATGCACCTTTAGCTGATCCTAGTGGAGTTGGTGGTACTGGTGAGGTGTCTCCGGGCACTGATGCCCCAGTTCAGACCACTACACCGGACACTGATGCCTAGATAGATGGAGTGACTGAGTAGACATTATTCCTTTTTACCTACCTCTCTGTCTTATCTTTCTTTGACTTTTGGATATTTTATTTCTTGCATTTAAGGACAAATAGATTTTATTTGTGGTGGGGGTGAGGCCCACCTTTTGTGATTATGGTATTGTTTATATATTGGGTTTTTGAGCTTTATATTGTGTTGATAATGTTTTTGTGGATGATTGAGCTTGTGGCTCCTTGCTTTAATTGTAAATGAATTTTGGACCTTCAGAAAAAATTTGTGCCACCTCTTATTTGTGTTTGAATGTGGTTGTTCTCATGCAAATTTGAGTATCGGTCTTCATCAATACCGATGACTTGAATAGTGCTCATAATTGAACAAAAATAAATGTGTGGCTATGATGAGGCCAAATGAAGTTGCATAGGTAATATGTGAACTTTATGCATCTCGTTGTGACTACCCAATTACCAAATTGAGTCTCTTGTGATGAACATTGCACACTAGCGAAAGTGTGAAGTCTTGTTTGACATTGGTGTCAATGCCTTGTGTGATGAGCTTACCGTGAACCATGTGTGATGACACCTAGAATTTTCCCGGTTGGTTTGGTTAACTAAGTGATGCAATCTCTTGATATGATCTTAGGCAACTTTGAAGAGTGTGAAACAATTTGAAATTATATCTCTTTTTGTGACCTACCTTGTGAGTGTGTGAACTTTGCTTAAGCACCTTTTGAACCTTAGGTTTTTCTTGGAAGAAACTTGATGAAATTGTGACCTTTCTTGATCCATTACCCTTAATCCTCATGATTTGTGGTTTGTGTGAATAGCCAACTTAGACCAAATGCCTAAGTTGGGGGTGTGGTGACAAGAGAAGGCAAATCAAGAAGTGCAAAGAAATCCCTTTTGATCCATGGTTTTAAAAAAAAAATAGAAACCCCTCCATAAAAAAAAAGAATGAAAAAGTTGTGAAAGTGCAAAGAAAATGGGGTATCCAACATGTCCATGGAAAGTGAATAATGAGGTGACTTGTGAGCACGAATGAGAATGACGAAAACAAGGAAAGAAAGTGTTATTCAGACCACACCTCATGAGGATTACAGCCATTGAGCCTAAATGACCATACATTTACACTCAGCCCCGCTACATGCCTTGAAAAGACATTTTTTATCTTGAGTGAGCTGAAACAATTGTTGATTGGAAAATACGGGCAAACTTATGGGTCGAGTCATGCATTGTGTTCATCTTTGTGAGTGTGAGTGTTGCATTTGATTACGGAGCTTTATATTGTTGAACCATTGTGTGTGATTATGAAATCATTCTTTGTGTGAGGGCATTTGAGCACCTTTGTTGAGCTTGAACTTGCATTTGAAACAAGTATTGTAAACTTGAGAATCTTTGATAATGGTGAGTCACAACTTGAATCTTTGAGTGCACAATTGATCCTTGCATGAGTAAATTGAGTCTTTTTGTGTGCATTCATGATTGAGTCTTATGTAGCACTGTTTGAGACATCCTTTTTGAGTTGCTGAACTTGAGTTTTACTTGAGGACAAGCAAAAGTTTAAGTTGGGGGTGTTGATGAATCCACGATTTGGACTCATTTGGGGTATTATTTTAATAGATTTAGTGTCCTCAAATGCATATTTTGTCCCACTAATTGATGTAAATCCTTGATTTTCAGGTATTTGGATTGAGGAACAAAGTATGGACACTAATGAGCAAAAAGGAACAAGGCAGCTGAAAGAATGAAGAAAAGAAGGCCTGATGATCGCCTAACCCATTGGGCAAGTAGCCGAATGGCCATGATCTCGCCTAAAGTTCCAGTGTGCCAAGCCCTAAAAGAGAAAAACAAGTCGGCGATAGAAAGGAGCAGTCAACGGGTCGCCGAACGGTTCCGCGATGCAGTGCTAGATCTCCCAAAGTTACAGAACTTGAGGATGCTAAAGGCCAAAGCAAGAAGGCGATGGAACTGACCAAAGGGCGAATCGCCGAGTGGATCGGCGATCCCAACTTATTGCGTCGAATGGTTCTTCGCATCACAATAAATGGTGACTATAAATACAGTTTCAAACTTTATGTTTAGTATCAAATTTTATTATGAACATTCATTAGAGTAATTTTTGAGTTTGAACTCTGAGTTTGGAGACAATATTTTCCTTAGCTTTGAAGATTTGAAGATTTCCATTTTTGAGAAATTGGAAGTGGGTCTTTGAGATTCTTCAACCTTGACCTTTGTAAAGACGAAATTAATCTTACCCAGTTGATGGAAACATAATTTGGTAACAATTTCTATCTTTTTAAGATGTCTAGCTAAAATTCCAATTCTTGGGGTGTGATTATGGATTGATTTAGCTTATGGGTGTTGCTAATTGATAGTGTAAATGTTGTTTAAAAGTGATTTCAATCAGTAATTGTGGTTTAATTTAAAGGGTTGTAGTTGCAAATGCAACTCTACCTTCGTGTTTTTTGGCTTGCTCGAGAGAGAGGTTTTAAAACCAAGATTACTGAATTGATGCTCTGTGGGTATTAGGTTGTCATGGGTTCAGCTCGAGAGAGTGAATCCTAAACCCTTTTTCACACATTCAGCTCGAGAGAGTGAATGGCCTAAAATGTAGGCTATTCTTAATTGTTGCTTATTGGTGTTCGAGAGAAACCAATTTGATTCGGGGTAAATTATTCGAGAGAAAGTTTATCCCCACTAAAGTCTAGCTTATTCACTGAACTAGTTACTATCAGTTGCAATTACCCATTTGTCTACTTTAGCCTATAATCCAATCACATCCCAAGAACCCATCTTTTAACTTGTTAATTAGTGTTATTTGATGTTGTTGTAGTTGTTAGTTATAACCAAAAAAACCCTGTTATTTGACACTTGTGTCACCCTAAATTTGAAGTATGCTTTTATTCGTTAATTTTTTTATCTATGATTGACTTGAACATATTCATTCTTTTCTTTTGATTCTCAAACACGTACCACTCTCTGTGGGAATGATCCCAACCCAATTGGTTGGGTTATATATTGGCTAACGATCGCTGACTCTTAGAACTGGATTAAGTGTCGTTAATAGCAGTTTTTTTAAATTTCACTCAACCTAATCCTTCATCTTGTCACACCTCACCCTAGGTTAGGCGGACAAGTACCATATGAACACATGCTTTACAAGTGACCTATGACGAGAAAGTGAACTACTATGCATATAGATTTTCTACTGAGAAGCTACATAAACAACACATGTCGACTATCTGAACCAATACATGTGACAAGTAAAACTATGATTACAGATGATAGTTTTAAAATAGTTTTAAAATGTCTACAAAGCCTCTACTATAATCCATGATTGTACAACTATCAAAATATGCATAGTAAAGACTCGGCAAAGCCCTGAATCAACCTGGAGCTCAACAACAACCGCTGAGTATCATGTGCTTCTATGAGGGAGATCTATTAGTTGAGTACTTGTACCTGCAGCATGGAATGCAGTGTCCCCAATGAGAGACGTCAGTACGAAAGAATGTACTGAATATTTAAGGCATAATGCAACCATATGTAAAATGAGAGCTCAAGTGAAACCAAATACAAATAGGTAAGGATTAGAGACCACCTTTTCTTATACCTTTGGAATCGTGTATGTTACATTGCTTTCTTTACTTTTCTATGTGTTCTCATCTTTATAAGGCATATGATACAAATGACCAGCTGATCAGTGGTAGAAGAGGATGACCCATACTAGGCATTTAACCACTAGGATGTTGTCCTCATAATTCAACCAATTGGGATCGTCCCATGCTCGGCTTTCGCCCATGAGCTGCCACCCTTCTATACCAATTGGGATAGACCCATGCTAGGTATTTACCCCTGGGTTGCCACCCATCATTATACAAATTACTTCACTTAGATTCTTTAATCTTTGAGATTGTTGTTTTGATGTTCATAACTCTTTTGAGATTATTCTTTTGATGATCATAACTCTTTTGAGATTGTTGTTTTGGTGGTCATAATCATTGTTGAGACTTGGAACTATGAACTACTAGTAGAAGACATGTGAATATGGACTTACGATAATAACAATGACATGAGAAGCAAATGTGACACGAACGTAATACTTAGGAGCTTATCTGACTCAGTAAGCATTTTGACATCTCAAATTGAAGCACATATCAAGTGAAGACATTTAACATTCAGCCAAGAGATTTGAACTCTATATGGTAGCCAAATACTCACTTACTAATATCAAATACAAGGTACACATGAAAGTGGAACCAAGGGAGAACGTGGGAAGATTTAACTTAAGGACAGATACATATTCCAAGTAAGTACATATAAAATGTACAATAGATCAAGTAGGGATCTTGTGAGGTAACATAATAGTCTAACACAATGGAGTAATAACCAATAAAGGGAACATATGAACATGTGACAAGATGACATATATGATGGAATACACAATTGAAGCTAGTTGGCTTGATATGGGCAGATTGTATATCCAACATATAAACATATGTACCATGTGTAATCTAGGATCACTTTGATTTATATGAGGGGAATATGTACCAAGGGTACTTTGACGATGAAACACATTTAAACCTTGCATGCTAATACTTGGTAGAGTAAGCACGTACATTTAGTAATAAACTCATATCGTACTCACTTTAATGCTCTAGGGAGTAGGAACTGCAACTATGGATCAGTAACTACCAAGGACACTTAGAAAGCTTACAAGTGTTGGATTAATGCCAAAGAAATAGGAAATCGAATAGCCTTACATACCTTGTTGCACAACTTTGGATATTACAACGAGTTAACCGTCTTCCTTTCACATTATTTATCTTGCTGGACAGAAACCTCACTTGCTAATACTTGGATTCTTCAAGATTTAGGTTGTCCTCTCCCCCTTAACTTGATGTTAAATCAGCTTATTCACTTGAATTCTAACTTAAGATGGGTTTTGTTCTACTAACTTGTATTTTAAAAACAAAGGGTTTGCTTCAGATTTTAATGGTGAAGCTATAGCCCAGAACTCTTGGAGCTTCTATAGCTTTCCTTGGGAGCAATTTTCTGGAGAATAAGTAATGAAGGAGATGTGATAAGCTTGAGTGCTTTAGAGGTCCCTTTTGGACGTTTTCACTTAATAAATTGGAGAAATAATATGGTCCTTTACTTTTAAGCAAGCAGGTGCATCACCTCCTTAATTTCTGCCACAAGTTTTTTAAGTAGGTGCATCAACTACTTGCTCTTTTCACTTAAATGCAGTCCACTTATTCTAAGTAGGTGCATCACCTACTTGCCCCTTTTAACTTAAAATTCAGTCCACTAATTCTAAGTAGATGCATCACCTACTTGGCCTTTTCACTTAAAATGCAATCCACTAATTCTAAGTAGGTGCATCACCTACTTGCCCTTTTCACTTGAAATGTAGTCCACTAATTCTAAGTAGGTGCATCACCTACTTGTCACCTACTAGCTTAGTTTAGTCAAGCAATCACCTCACTTATTTTACACCATTTCCCCAATCTTAGTTTCTTTACAAGACTGTAGCACTAATACGCACTTTACCACTTTGACTTTTACATCGAATGCACCTTTTACTATCACGAGTTTGAATTGTTTTTTAGTTCACTTAGTCGTTTATGTGTTGGAAGGCACGGGGTATTACAACTTTAAACCTATTCTATTGTCACTAGTCGCATAGGAAACCGAGTCCATAGCTATATACCACTAGGCAATTTATAAGCGTCATATAAATAGAACTAGTACACATAGAATATGGGGTGTTACACATCTGGTCCTAGTGGTTCAGGTTCAAATGCTCCCAAGCAAAATAGATTTTATGCACTTCAGACTTGTGGAGTGCAATAAGGTTCTCCCGATGTGGTTATTGGTATGTTGAAAGTCTTCCAACTTAATGTTTATGCTTTACTTGAGCTCGGTTCTACCTTGTCTTTTGTGACTTCATATGTGGCTATGAGGCTTGATGTTCTTCCAGATGTGTTGTTAGATCTTTTTTTTTGTCTATACTCATGTTGGTGATCCTATTGTGGCTAAGAGAGTCTATAGAAAGTGTCTCGTGTCCTTGTCCCATAGAGTTATACTTGTTGACTTGGTAGAGCTCGATATGCTAGATTTTGATATTATCCTTAGTATGGATTGGCTGCAGTACTCATGTTATGTTTCTATTGACTGTAGGACTCGTGTAGTTAAGTTTTAGTTCCCGATCGAACAAGTCCTAGAATGGATAGGGGGAAATTCTATGCCTAATGGTCAGTTGGTCTCTTTTCTCAAAGCTAAAAATATGATTCCTAAGGGTTGCATGTACAATCTAGTTAGGGTGAGGAATATAAATTCTGAAACCCCAACTCTTGAATTGGTCGCAAGAGGATACCGATGTGGTTATCGGTATGTTGAAAGTCTTCCAACTTGATGTTTATGCTTTACTTGACCCTGGTGCTACCATATCTTTTGTGATGCCATATGTGGCTATGAGGTTTGATGTTCTTCTAGATGTGTTGTTATATCCTTTTTCTGTCTCTACTCCTGTTGGTGATTCTATTGTGGCTAAGAGGGTCTATAGAAAGTGTCCCATCTCCTTGTCCCATAGAGTTACATTTGTTGACTTGGTAAAGCTCGATATGCTAGATTTTGATGTTATTCTTGGTATGGATTGGTTGTACTCATGTTATGCTTCTATTGATTGTAGTACTCGTGTAGTCAAGTTTTTGTTCCCGAGTGAACCTTTCCTAGAATGGATAGGGGGAAATTCTATGCCTAAAGGTCAGATGGTCTCTTGTTTCAAAACTAGCAAGATGATTTCTAAGGGTTACATGTACCATCTAGTTAGGGTGAGGAATGTAGATTTTGAAACCCCTACCTACTCTTGAGTTAGTCACCATGGTTAATGAGTTTCCAGAAGTGTTCCCAGACGATTTACTCGGTATCCCTCCCGAAAGGGGAATATACTTCGGTATTGACCTTCTCCCAGATACGCAACCTATTTCTATTCCTCCTTACCGAATGGCTCCGGCAGAACTTAAGAAGTTGATGGAGCAATTGAAAGATTTGTTGGATAAGGGTTTGATCCGACTGGGTATCTCTCCATGGGATGCTCCAGTCTTGTTTGTTAGAAAGAAGGATGGTTCTCTCTGTATGTGTATAGACTATCAACAGTTGAACAAGGTTACCGTTAAGAATAAGTATCCTCTACCAAGGATATATGATTTGTTTGACCAACTTCAAGGAGCGAGTTACTTCTCTAATATCGACCTCCGATCGGGTTACCACCAATTGAGGGTGAAGGAACATGATATTTCAAAAATGGCTTTTAGAACCCGGTATGGTCATATTGAGTACTTAGTGATGTCTTTTGGTTTGACTAAATCTCCGTCCGCTTTTATGGATTTGATGAATAGGGTGTCTAGGCAATACTTATACATGTTTGTGATTGTGTTCATTGATGATATATTGATCTTGAGGATTGTGTTGTAAATTCCCAAGGACAACCAACTCTTTGCAAAGTTTAGCAAATGTGAGTTTTGGCTAAGGTCATAGCTTTTCTTGGTCATATTGTTTCAAGTTAGGGTATCAAGGTAGATCTTAAGAAGACGAATGCCGTTAAGTGTTGGTCTAGACCTCTATCCCTTTTGGATATTAGAAGCTTCTTGGGTTTGGTTGGTTACTACAGGAGGTTTGTTGAAGGGTTTGTGTCGATTGCCTCTCCATTGACCACATTAACTCAAAAGAAGGTTAAGTTTATGTGGTCCGAAGCATGTGAAAAGAGCTTTTAGGAATTGAAGGATAGATGTGTAAGATGTGTGCTTTATGCAATAACTCAAGCCACATTGACTTTACCGGATGGTTTTACTTTTTATTGTGATGCCTCGAGAACTGGGGTAAGATGTGTGCTTATGCAAAATGGGAAAGTAATTGCATATACTTCAAGGAAATTTAATATTCATGAGAAGAATTATCCTACCCATGACCTTGAACTAGTGGCCGTTGTTTTTGCCTTAAAAATTTGGAGGCATTATTTATATGGTGTTCACGTCGATGTTTTTACCGACCATAAGAGTTTCAATATGTGTTTAACCAGAAGGATCTAAATCTCCACCAAAGAAGGTGGCTTGAGTTATTGAAAGATTATGATATGAGTGTACTCTATCACCTCGGTAAGGCGAATGTGGTGGTAGATTCCCTTAGTCGATTGTCTATTGGATGTGCTGCTCATATTGAGAAAGTTAAAATGAAGTAGGTTCGAGATGTCCATAGGTTGGCCGGTTGGGTGTTCAATTAGTAGACTCTACTAAAGGTGGGGTTATGGTTCACAATGGGTCAGAATCATATTTTGTGTATGATGTGAAAGCCAAGCAAGGTCTTGATCCCACTTTGGTTGAATTAAAAGAGGTGTTGCTTAAAAAGTCCGTAGAGGCTTTCTCCCAAGGGGAAGATGGTGTACTTTGATATCAAGGTCGTTTGTGTGTTCCTAATCTAGAAGACTTTAGAGAACATATCTTTTCAGAAGCCCATAGTTTTTGATATTCCATTAACCCAGGGCCACCAACATGTACCGTGACTTAGGGGAGATCTATTGATGGAGTGAGATGAAAAAGGATATTGCAGAGTTTGTGGCAAAGTATCCCAATTGTAAACAAGTGAAAGTTGAGCATCAAAAACTGGGAGGTTTGTCCCAAGACATTATCATTCCTACTTGGAAGTGGGAAGATTTGAATATGGACTTCATCGTTGGGTTGCCTCGCACCAGGCGACTATCACGCCTCAAATCTCATTAAGACGGACAGGCATCCGATGCCCTAAAGGCCCGAGAGAACCAACATGTAACATGTGCTTACTATGCATATAACTATAACAATCTTGTGACAAGTTCACATAGGATGCAGCGATACAAACCAACATAAGTAGACCCACAACTTATTTACAAAACATGGACGTTGCGGCCACAACTTGTTAAGACGCAACTAAACCATATACATAAGTCTACAAAGCCTCTAAAAGATAAAAAAAAAACTTAGAGTAGGTTGAGACAGACCCCGCCTTACCATTAACTATGTACAATACCAAAATGAATCTACCAAGGACTCAGTAAACCTCCGAATCAATCTGGAGCTCACCAAAAGTAGTTGAGCGTCGTGTGCTTCTACTGAGGAGGTCTACTAGCTGAAGTACTTGTGCCTGCAGCATGAAATGCAGCGTCCCTCGCGAAGGACGTCAATACAAAAAAAAATGTACTGAATATGTAAGGCAATAACATATATAAAATAAGAGTTCGAATGAAACCAAGCATCAATATATGTGTGTATAAATCATAACAGAAGACCACCTTTGTTAACTCTTGTGGGATCTGTATGTTACATTTTTGTCTTTAACTTTTTGTGTGTTATGATCTTTGTAAGGCATGTGATACGAATAACCAGCAGATCAGTGGTAGAAAAGGATGACCCATGCTAGGCATTTTAACCCCTGGGATGCGGTCCTCATAATTACACAAATTGGGATCGGCCCATGCTAGTCTTTCGCCCGTAAGCTGCCACCCTTCTATACCAATTGGGATCGGGCCATGCTAGGCTTTCGCCCCTGAGCTGCCACCCATAATTATACAGATTGCTTCACTTAGATTCTTTAATCTTTGAGATTGTTGTTTTGGTGGTCATAATCATTTTTTAAATTTGGAACTACGGACTAGTAGTAGAAGACATGAAAATATTACTTCAAGGCAGTAACAATGAACTAAGGAGCTATGTAACATCAATGCATTACTTGTGAGCTTAAATGACACAATTCACTTCAATTGACTAAGAGGGGGATTCACCAAACTTGCTTTTGCAAATACCATTTCTATACCAGCACATAGGAGGAAATATAATGAAGTAATTATATACACTAAGGAGAGGGGGAAATATTGTTAGCTATTTGGAGATCATACGTTGCCACCATGTTTCTTTTACTAGGAATAGAACATAGGAAATTCACTTATTAATTTTAATTGCAAGTATAATATTTCATGCCGAAGAATATATAATCGCATAGCCTTACATACCTTATCCTCTGAACAATACAACTATCACGATTCAGCCTCCCCTTTTAGGTTTTAATCTACAATATAAGTCATGATAAACTAAAATTAGCAGCTATCACACCGTGAGTCTCATAAAATAGTAGCTAACTTGACGGATAATGAGCCCATACAGCCCTCAAAATAATGTGTATCACCACACCCTCCTTCTCTGCCCAATACATACATTATATATCCTTTTCCAAGATTACTCAAGTTGCACCAACAACAATACACATAAAACATCCTCAAATATTCTTTATCATACAACCAATTATTGAACTCACCAGCCCCTTCAGTTCTTTATGACAGCACACCCATAATTTCTCACTCAAACTCATACATAAGGAGGAAGAAAATGGAGCAGTCACCTTACCTCAATTTCTGTAACTTCTCCTTATAACTTGAATTCTTCTAGAACTTCAACTTCCCTTCAGACTTAAACCAAAGAAGAAGAGAAAATTATCTTAATAACCAAGGAAGTGAGCAGTAGCTTCTGGAAATATTATGCATTTATGCTTATACTTGAGCATGAATAACATGTTTTCCCAATCATCCATCGGAGAATTAAGCTAAATCCATAAGTGTTTTCACTTACCTTGTCTTACTGAGACGAGGGTTTCTTCAAGAACCCTAGAAGAGCTTCAATGATGCTGTTTTAATCCTTAAGAGAGAAAAGAGAGAGAGCTGGAGTTAATCCTCAATATTGTGTGTTCAAATGAGTGAGAATAGTAGCCAATATATCTTATATTGAACTTTCTTCACCTTTAAGAATATCCTCTAGAAAGCTTTATTTTCGGCCACTAATTGGTCAAGTAGGTGATGCACCTGCTTATGTACATCAAGCAGCTCAAAAGGTCAAACTAGGTGATGCACCTACTTCCTTTCACTTGGGCTTAAAAATTGGGCCTTGACAGATTTGGCTGCTGGGCTTAAATTTCATTTTTCCTTTTATTTAACTTAGTTTGGGCCTCAAGTGAATCCATTAGCATAGGCCCAAATCTGATCCATAAACCTTGGCCTTTTTAGCTAGATCCATATAGATCAAGTAGGTGATGCACCTACTTGATCCTTTGGACTGGTCAATGAGTCAAAGTAGGTGATACACCTACTTGTCATCTCCTAGGTTACTTAAGTCAAGCAAGCAACTCACTTATTTTATTCCATTTTCTAAATATTAATCCCTTTTGCTTTAACTTAGTACTTATCTTTCAACTTTAAGCTCAATTACCACCTTACTATCTCTTTAAATACCACTGTTGGAGTTAACTTGCAGTACACATGCTGAAACATGCAAGGCATCACATCACCTTCCGAGCTAGTTTAAACCAACACTAATCATATAATAATCATGGTCCCTCACCTATACTATAACACTATGTCAAGTATCACAAGAATATAACAAGCATATGTGTAATACGGGTTGTTACATCCTTCGCTCCTTAAAACATTCAACCTCGAATGTTAGCATGGTTATCCAACCCAAATAGGTTCAAGCCTAAATTAGTACTACTAATAATCACATAATGCATATAGACTTATACTTACTTGTCAACGCCTCAACTACGCATCTTCATCCTTCTCATCGATCTGAAAGAGATGAGGATACTTCAATTTCATTGCTTCTTCCACTTCCCATGTAACTTCTTCTACTTGTTGGTTCCTCCATAATACTTTTACAGAAGCTACTTCTTTATTTCTTAACTTCCTAACTTGTCTATCCAGAATAGCAATGGGTACTTTTTCATAAGTGAGATCTCTCGTAACTTGTACATCTTCAGTAGGAGTAATACGATATGGGTCACCTACGCATTTTTGAAGCAGACATGAAACACCGAATGAACGGTTGAAATCTCTCTAGGTAACTCTAACTCATACGCAACTTGGCCAATTCTTGGGATAACCTTATATGGCCTTATATAGCGTGGACTCAACTTTCCCTTTTTACCAAACCTCATCACCCCTTTCATTGGTGACACCTTCAAGAACACCCAATCCCCTATAGAAAATTCTAGTCCTCTCCTTCTAACATCCGCATATGATTTATGTCGACTTTGAGTTGTTTCTAGCCGTTGTTGTATCACTTTGACTTTTTCCATAGCTTGATGAACAAGGTCTTGCCCAAATAAGGCAGTTTCACCTATTTCGAACCAGCCAATTGGGGATCTACATTTTCTACCATATAAAGCTTCATAAGGTGCCATTTTAATACTTGAATGGTAGCTATTGTTATAAGCGAATTCAATAAGCAGTAGATGATCATCCCAGCTACCCTTGAAGTCTAAATATGCAGTGAATTGAGCTCCTCTATCAAATATTATGGAGATTGGCACTACATGTAGTCGAACTATCTCTTTAATAGACAACCTTGCATACTCTTCAGCTACATAAGTAGTCTTCATCGGCAAGAATTGCACTGCTTTGGTGAGACTGTCAACTATTACCCATATGTAGTCAAACTTCCAAACTGAGCGAGGCAAACCAGTCACAAAACCCATGTTGATCATGTCCTACTTCCAAATTGGAAGTTCTATACACTGCATATAACCTCCGAGCTTTTGGTGCTCTACTTTTACTTGTTGACAATTTGGACATTGAGTTACGAATTCCGCAATGTTCTTCTTCATGTCCCTCCCACCAATACATTTCTTTCAAGTCATGATACATTTTAGTTGACCCCGGATGGAAAGCATATCTCAAATGATGTGCTCCATCATAATCCTCTTTCTTAATTCATCTACGTTAGGTACACACAATCTATTTTGACACCGAAGTACTCCCTCTTCCATAAGCTCAAATTTCTTTGTCATACCCTGTTGTACATTCTCCTTAAGATGTAATAGAATAGGATCAGTGTATTGCTTCTCTTTCACTTCCACTACTAATGAGGATTCTGCTGCATTTTGCACAACAACCCCTTCGTCTGGAGATTCAAGAAGGCGAACCCCCAAGCTAGCTAGTTGGCATAGATCCTTAGTTATTCCTTGTCTTTGCATAGACTTTTCCCATAAGTGCTTTCCATTATTTTATGACTTAATGCATCAGCTACTACATTTGCTTTCCCGGGATAATACAAGATATCAATGTCATAATCTTTTAATAGCTCAAGCCATCTTCGTTGCCTTAGATTTAAGTCCTTTTGCTTAAAGATATATTGCAAGCTCTTGTGATCAGTGTATATGTCAACATGAATTCCATACAAGTAGTGGCGCCATATTTTCAAAGTAAATACAACTGTTGCTAGCTCTAGATCATGAGTTGGATATTTTTTCTCATGTGGCCGCATCTGCCTTGAGCCATAAGCTATTACTTTACCATGCTGCATCAGTACACATCCTAGGCCCACTACCGAAGCATCACAATACACTGCATACCCTTCTGTTCCTTCTAGAAGTACTAATACAGGTGTAGAAGTTAATTTATTCCTCAGCTCTTGGAAGCTTCTTTCACATTCATCACTCCATTGAAAATTGGTTTGTTTGTGTGTTAGCTTTGTTAAGGGTGCTGCAATGAAAGAGAATCCTTCAACGAACCTTCTGTAATAACCTACCAATCCAAGGAAACTACGGATCTCCGTAGGCGTTGTAGGTCTTGGCCAATTTTTCACGGCTTCTATCTTCTGGTTATCAACCCTTATTCCTTCATCGGATACAATATGACCTAAGAATGCCATAGATTTCAACCAGAACTCACATTTAGAGAACTCCGCATACAACTTACGATAACGAAGAATTTATAAAACCTGCTGCAAGTGATTAGCATGGTCATCTTCCGATCTTGAATACAACAAAATGTCATCTATGAATACTATCACGAACACATCTAGAAATGGATTGAATACCCTATTCATCAAATACATAAAATCTACTCATGCATTTGTTAGCCCGAATGACATGACTAAAAACTCAAAATGACCATACCGTGTCCGAAAAGCTGTCTTGCACCTTGTAACTGATCAAACAAATCATCAATTCTAGGAAGGGGATAATTGTTCTTAATGATTACCTTATTCAACTGTCGGTAATCGATACACATTCTTAATGAGCCATCTTTCTTGCGTACAAATAAAACTGGTGCTCCCCATGGGGACAAACTAGGCCTTATGAATCCTTTTTCTAATAAGTCTTTTAATTGCTCCTTCAACTCCCGTAATTCTGTCAGGGACATTCTATATGAAGGGATGGATATAGGTTTAGTATCTGGAATCACATCAATACCAAACTCTACTTCTTATTCTAGAGGCAAACCCGAAAGATCTTCAGGAAATACAACAGGAAACTCATTCACTACCGGAATGGATTGAAGAGTTGGTGGCTCTGCATCTATAATTTTCACTCTCACTAGATGACATATGTATCCTTTGGACATCAGCTTATTTGCCTTAAGTTAAGAAATAAATTTACCTCTTGGTGCCCCAATATTAGCTTTCCATTCAAGGACTGCCTCTTTTGGAAAATGAAAATGCACCATCTTAGTTCGGCAATCTACCGTGGAATAACAAGAAGCTAACCAATCCATACCCATTATAACATCAAAATCTACCATTTCCAGCTCAACAAGGTCAGCCAATGTATCACGATCACAAACAGTTACAATGCTATTACGATAAACCCTTCTAGCTATAATAGACTCACCAATCATTGTAGACACTTCAAATGGCTTCACTAATAATTCTGGTGTTCTTTTGAAATTTTTAGCAATCAATGGAGTAACATATTATAGTGTATACCCCAGATCAACTAATGGATATACAATATGTGAAAAGATGGACAATGTACATGTAACCACATCCGGCGAGGCTTCAAAATTTTGTCGATGCCCTAGAGCATATGTGCGATTCTGAAATCCACTAGAACTAGATGCTCCCATAACTCCTCTACCACGACCAGTAGGCATCTGTCCCCTACCCAAAGAGGGTGCTGATGATGAGGATGCAGCAACTGGTATAGTAGGTTCCACAACACCCACACCCTTATGAGGGAAATTTCTCATCATATGACCCGGTGTACCACACCAAAAACAAACATTTGTCCCAAACCTACATGCACCTAAACGATTTCTTCCGTATTGTTTACAAGACTGTCGAGGAGGTCTTGATTGGCTCATACTTCCCTACTTTTGGTACCACATTATTCGTGAACCTTGGCTTTCACCTCTTTGCCCAAACTGATTGCCCCTAGACTCTTGAAACCGAGGTGGGGCACTAGCTGTAGAGTAGAAAGGTGATGGCCTAGGCGGTCTGTTAAAGAACCGAGGCCTAAACTCACCTTGGGATGGTGTAAACTGCCCCATGGATCTGGCCCTCTTAGAATGCCCTGTTTCTGACTCCTGTGTCCTTCTTCTTTGCATTTGATATTCCAGCTTTTGCGCAAAATCCTGCATCCTTGCTATATCCATATCTTTATTCAACGAAGCAATGGTACAATCTCTAACCAGATATGAATCTAATCTATCCACATATCGATGAACTTTATCCTCCATAGTAGCTACTACATTAGGAGCATACCTGGACAAGAAATTAAATTTGAGACTGTACTCTCTGATGCTCATAATTCCTTGGTGGAGATTTAAGAACTGCTCCGCACGGGCCTCTCGGATATCCAATGGCAGCTAATGATCAAGGAATGCCTTTTTGAACTCTTTCCATGTAGTTGAAGGTGCATCTATTCCCCTAGATTGCTTCCAAGCTTCATACCACAATATAGCCACACCCTTTAATCTATACGCTGCTAGCTCAAGTGTTTCTTTACCACTTACATGCATAACATCGAAAGTGTGTTGGATCTGATCTATAAATTCTTGTGGATCTTCATTAGGATCTGACCCGGTGAATGATGGAGGGTCCAAATTAAGGAAGTCACGTATTCGCGTGCCAGCTTCTCTATCTACACCACTAGTACCTGCGACTAGACATTCTTTCCTTTGGCCGTGGACAGCAACTATACGAGTCAATAATTAGACTGCATTCCTCAAATCTTGCTCGGTAGCATTAATAGTGGGTTTTTAAGGTGCAGCTTCCCTCCTTATATCTTCTGGAGATGGAGGTGTCGGGGAAGTCTGTGATAGAGACTCATCTTAACCCTCACTTTGAACAGCTTGATTAGGTGGTGGTTGGCTGGTCCCTTCTTGAGCAGCCACATTTACTCGCTTACCTGTACTTTTACTCCTTCTCGTAACCGGAATCTTAGCTATAATAAAGAAATTCAGAAGTTAGATGCGATTCACCTACAACATTGGTTCTACCGCACGATCTAAGAAATGAAAGAAAGGAGACAACTCCAACATGTCTCGTAGCTTCCTGTTTATAAATGTGGTGCACAACACATCCATAAGAAAGACTCTACACAGACACGGCTTTGTAGACTCCCTAGGATTATGACCTGCTCTAATACCACTTATGTCACGCCTCAAATCTCATTAAGACGGACAGGCACCCGATGCCCTAAAGGCCCGAGAGAACCAACATGTAACTTGTGCTTACTATGCATATAACTATTACAATCTTGTGACAAGTTCACATAGGATGCAGCGATACAAACCAACATAAGTAGACCCACAACTTATTTATAAGACTTGGCCGTTGAGGCCACAACTTGTTAAGACGCAACTGAACCATATACATAAGTCTACAAAGCCTCTACAAGATAGAAAAACATAGAGTAGGTCGAGACAGACCCCGCCTTACCCTTAACTACGTACAATACTAAAATGAATCTACCAAGGATTCAGTAAAGCTTCAAATCAATCTGGAGCTCACCAAAAGTAGTTGAGTGTCGTGTGCTCCTACTGAGGAGGTCTACTAGCTGAAGTACTTGTGTTTGCAGCATGAAATGCAGTGTCCCCCGCGAGGGACGTGTAATGACTCAGAAAATGATAGAGCGAAACTAGAGCCTCATATGCGAGTTTGGAGTCGAGAACTTAATGAAATGATGAGAAATGACTTTTGAAGTTTAGTTTAAAGAGATTTGAGGTCAAACGTCAAGAAATGACCGTGACGTCCGGAAACTAGTCATTTGAACTAGTAAGTTGTAAGGGTCTTGTCGTTGAAGTTTGGAGTGTTGTTTAAGGGCTTAAGGGGTTGATTATCTAGTTAATTAATCACCTTTATAAGCTAGCAAGACCTTAAGCTAGGTCATGAAATCATTTAGAACCGAGACCCTCAAAACAGTCCCCTAAAAACAGTTTGTTTTAGTTTTAAGTTAGGTGTGAGGGTCAACTTTAGTTGGTCATATCTTTTAGCTAAAAACGAATTAGGTGGGAATTTACCTATCCTATGAAAGGTATTTGAGTCCTCTTTCCAACGCCGCCGAGTTTGCCCAATTCCAATCTCGGAGTAAAAAGTTATCCGAAATATTAAAGCCCTGTCAGGCTGCAACAAAGGGCGACGGGAAGGGGCACAATTTTAAGTCAAGACTTTATGGATCCCTAGTCCTTTTCCAAAATTGACCCTATGCTATTCCTTTCATTTCCTAGCAATTATAAAACCCTTTTAGACCAAAATTCTTCCATTTTAAGTCACTCCAATTAGAATTAAAAAGAACCCAACTCCTCTCAAACATTTCCCTCTCTACAATCCTCCATTTAAGAAGGTCAAGAACTTGGAGCTAGGGCTTGGTT